>JBAIZL010000001.1:178969340-179161840 GCA_036971475.1 Prosapia bicincta
CTATTTTTCTGGTGTGGTTGTTTGGTCCGTGATGTTGATATTTGTTGACGTCACACACATTTAATCTTTAGTCGCGTGTATAATGTTTTGGAATAGTACGTTGTCTGCATATGTTGTCTGTAGGTTCATTAAATTGTTGTGTATGTTTTTATAACTGTGGTATTTTTCTAGTGAGTTTAGTTCTATTGAGTTATTATTTATTTTAAGTATCGTTAGGTTATTTTCGTAATTTGTTATTTCATGTTTATGTGATATTAGGTGTGCTGCAACACTTGATATGTATTTTCGTTATAAATATTCTGTAATGTGTTACAGATCTTATTTTAAATGATCTGGTTGATTTTCCTATGTAAAATGAATTTTGTAAATTCCTAATAGGTTATGTTTTTCTGTATTTGTTATATGGTTTGTGTTATTAAGATATTTTATTATTTTGTTATTTGTTTTTTATGTTGGAGTGTATTATTCTTTGTTGTATATATTTGTTAATTTTTCAATTTTGTTATTGGTGTATTTATATTTTAGGTAGATGTTTTTATTTTTATTAATTATGTGTTCAGGTTGTAGTTTTGTGTTGAGGTTAGGTTTTTTGTGAATTTATTGTATGTGTTTCTTATAAGGTGTTTGTTGTATCCATTTTCAATTTTTTTTTTTTTTAATTATCTAGTTCTTCATTTAATTTTTGTTTGTTATCTTCTGTGTATTATATTGCTTTATTTATCACGTTACTGTAAGTGTTCATTTTGTGTGTCCAGGGGTGGTTAGATTTGTAGTGTATTGTGGTGTTGTTGGAAGTAGGTTTCCTGTATACTTTAGTTTCTATTTTATTATCATTTATGTTTAATGTAATGTCAAGATAGTTAATTGTTCTGTTTTTTTTTCTGTTTCGACGGTGAATTGTATATTTCTGTTGTATGTATTTAGTTTGTTTAGTATTATGATGTGTACGTTGTGAATGGTAGTTTGGTATATTACAAGTATATCGTCTACGTACCTTGACCATAGTAAAATATTAGTTGTGTTTAGTATAGGTTTAATTATTATTTCTTCAAAGTGTTGTAGATACATTTCTGGCATGACTGATGATATGGATAATCCCATGGGGAGTCCAGTTGTTTGTATATAGTATTTAATGTTAAATTGGAAGTAATTTTTATTACATATGTGTTTAGTTAGTGTAATGAAACTATCTATTGTGTTTTCTTTTTCGTTATTGTGGATTAGTTTGTTTTTAATTATTTCTATGGTTTCTTCTATGGTATGCCTGGTAATATTGGTGCACATGATTTGAATGGGTAAAGTCTTGTGAGGTATTTTAATTTATTTTTATAGTTTAGGGTATTTCTGTGTGTGACAATTAGGTTTTTTATTGTATTAAGGTATTTGATAGTTGGGTATGGAATTTTTTCATAACTATTTACTTTTATGTGATTAGACATTGAATTGATGTATTTGGTATTTGCTATTATTACTGGTGTGTTTGTTTTACCTGATTTTAATATTAAGTAGTCGTTGTTTTCTAGTTTTTCTTTGAGTTTTATAGTTTCTTTTTTATTTATATATTGTTTCGTTTTTTTTGTTTTTTTCAGTTTATATTAGGATAATTTTATTATTAATGTTGTTTCTTATGTTTTCAGTGTTTTGGTGGGTAATTTTATGGATGTTAGATTCTGTGTCAACTATTAGGTTTTATATTATTTGGTTTTTGTTAAAATTGGGTAGATTATATTTAAAAGTATTTGTTATTAATATTTTTTCTTTTACAGTGAATTGTGTTTTAGTTACGTTTATGAATTTTTTGTTGTTAAAGGTGTGGTTTGGGTGTTGTATTCGTTTTAGGCTATTTCTAAGGTTATGTTGTTATTGTTTGATTTTCGATTTTTTGTTATGTCTATTTATTGTATTTATTTTGTGTTTTATTATGATTTGTTGTTGAATTTTTTCGTTTATTGTAGGTGTTAGATTATCAAAGGTTTTCATTATTGTGTGTGTGTGAAATTGACGTTAGAGTCCCGAAGCGGGTGTCATTTCAATATAATTGAAAGAGAAAAAACGATTATTACACATAATTGAAACAGTTGAGACTTGATTAAAAGTAGAAATTATAAGTCAACTTGATTTATTATTTCTTAATGTTGTTAAAACTTCTTCAAAACCTAATTGTCTAATAACAATTAACGCTAATACGATTACTGACTTAATTTATAGTTGTATAGAATATCAAAGTGAGTTGCATGAGTGTTTTGGGGTATTTACTATCTCCATGATCTCTCTCTCTCTCTCTCTCTCTCTCTCTCTCTCTCTCATGTTTTTAGTTTAAAAAGATCTGGATGAAAGTTTGGAATTTCGTAAATCATATTCAGCCATAACTCACATAAAAAATGGCGCTCTTAAGGAATTCTCTTACTTTCAACTTGGAAACCCTCCAAGCCTTAAATACCCTCGGGTTATGAACGAGTTTAACTTCAATGTACAGGCCCTGGATAAATTATTTTTCCACAAACTTCGGCAGTAAAAAATTTTGAGGAAGCACATAACGATTGAAACTGAGTTAAGTCTATGTCTATGCTTGGGTCTGTACTATCCACGCTATCTTCCGATTTATCCCTTCACTATATTACACTCATATTGTACTTATCTTACTGTCATTTTAATTTTTCAGAACTATCTTTTTTTAATATCGATTTTATTTTTACTTATTCCTAATTACCTTGTCTAATTCTTTTTAACTTTTAATTGTTTGACCCATTACTTAAAACCAATCTCCATTCCTTGTCATAAATAAGACGACATCACGTTTTAGAAGGTTGCCGTTGATCGCGGGAGGATAATATACACAAATCACAATAAATATCGTCCTAATAATATACAAGGATTACACACGTACATACACATCAGCATATCCTAAACACTAAATCATTCCTATAGATCCTAGACAAACATAGTGTTACGGTGTAAATTTTTTTCACTTCATGGCCTCAAACATTTTTTCCTAAATCGTCCTCAGAAATCATTGCTGCCAATACCCAACGTTATTCTACACTCCCTTTATTGAACCTCCTTTTCAACAACCCTAAGGTGTCATGGACATGAATTGAAAGAAGTAAATGTATAAATATACAATTATTATAATTATTTCCAAAGGTTGTTTTTTAAATACTAATATTACCGTTGCTCGGAAGTGCTTTTCTTGGAAATCTATGTCATAACATCAACAATATTAAAATAAATTTAAAATTTAAATTTTCGCTTTTAGTTATATTGACGTCATTATTCTTTTAGCATCTCTTTATATCAACTGGCAATACCCTTAAGTTTTTCTTAACATTAGTTTCACAAATCGTTTAGATTTTCTTTTATAACTGCAATGATTATTTTAAAAAAGGTAATCTCGATATAAATCAGGAGATTCATTTTAATGAATCATTGTTGACAAAATCAATTATGAATAATGATAAATTTTATGAAATTATTAGAATTTCATAATGTTAATAAATAAAAGTACGTTTTTGGTGAACTAACCCTATTTTTATTTATTTGGCTTTTACATTGTTTTATAAGAAAATATATACCACTATATTTACTTAAACAATAGTTACTATAAACATTTTCATGCGACAAATTATTATTCTCCATAACTTAATTTTTTTAAATTATATATTTACATTTCACGAATCAATAAATAATCATTGTAGATAGTCGTTCCTAGCGTATGCTAAACTGTAATTGAGTAACATAGGTGAAATGTTTTTCTGTGGTCAGTATTAATTTTCACAGAGACTAAGGTAAAATGTATACACGAAAGCAAAATTTTGAATATTAAATTCCATATAGTGTTTTTATAACGTTTATCATTCCACAAAGACTTTTTATCATTGACAAGAAAATTACTTAAATGTCGTCCTAATTTAAATAGATTCCGCATTGAAAATTTCGTAAATACATTTAAGTAGACCTACAAGGTAAAGAAAACTAGTTAATTGAGAAATCACTTGAAAGGCCGGATAAATACGATGTCTTAAATGGTAGCTTCGAATTAAAATTTTCATTAACTACAACCTCTACAAAAAAAATATTCGGTTTGGCAGACGTTTAATTAAAAATTCAAACTTTTCTTACACTACAGTTATTTATTTAAACCCATAAGCAATATGTAATAAATTTGGTACTTTTTCGAACATTTATTTCTCAAATACTGTACCATCACCAAATGATGTTGCGCACATCTGCAGTTTTATGGTGTGCGCATTATTATCTATGCAAACAGAAAAGATCTTGATTTCCTGCTACTGTGAAAATATGAAAAATTTGGGTTTGCTCGGAAGCATAGCCTACCTGAAGTAACCTTAACGTGGATTACCAGAGGTGTTTACCCGTTTTCTGGCACTCAGGAACGTAAGAATTTAACACACCTACTACTCCTCTCTCGAACCTCAACCCCTTCAAGGCTAGTGTTATATACCTAGCCAGTCAGTTTTGACTGAAATCTAGATAATACAAAAAATTACAAAATTTTAAAACCTTCCCATACGTTTCTGATTTTTATGCGAATGCTATTGCGCAATTTATGGTAATTTGTCAACATTTTATATAAATCTAAATTTTAATTAATACGATTTTTTTAGGTAAACTTTGATGAAGAGTTGGTCTTGTGGTTAACGGTTAAAATAGCGTTTTGTGAGAGTAATGTGATTTTAATGATAATGTCTTTTAAGGAAAGCATGATTGAATCCTACGTAGAGTGAAACTGGGGTTGGACACTAATTTGTTGTACAAAAACCTTGGTGATGACGTGAAAAAGTTTTAACGACCTGCATGGCTGATTAATGTCCGCAAAACACTGTTTTTGTAAAACAAATGTAGCAATTAAACAAATTGGAAACCATAGTCTACTGGACATAAGTATTGTCACTGAAAATGATGACAAGACTAAAACTACAACCGTTCGTTAAAACATTATAACTTTCTCAAGTGATAACTTCTTTACGCCTGGTAAACAGAACAAGAGATTAAATCATTGCTTTCGCGTCACGCTATTTCTGAAACGCATACCTAGCAGCATATACCTTACAACATATGATTTCATGTAACAGCTGATTTTGTGTGATAGGTTATGTTGTAGAACAGCCGTTTTACACGTAGATTATAACTAAATAGTTTTGATCAGCTAGTAAAAATAGTAATAAATCTCAATACAAATATTACAATATAACAATAGTAGGAAATTAATGTATTTTAAACTAAATTTTTGAAAGGAAAACATTTTTATGCACTGGTTATATTACAAAAATATAGGTGAAAAAACCCCAAAACCACAAAAATTAATAAAGAAATAACTAAAATAAGTTACCTAAGATTATATCCTTATGTACATTTCGATGACAAAGTCATCATCTTCAGAGGTTCCTATTACAAAAGTACAATCTAGAATACAAAGAAATTAAAAAAACTAGACTGACACCGACCCTTGCGTTGCTTGGCGGAGCTGTCGTGTTGAGCTCCTATGATATGCCGTTTCTGAAAAACTCATTTACAGCAGTTTGGTTAATGTTATGTGTTATATTGACTTTATGGTAGTTTTTTCAAAATTTTGGTTTGACTAATTGCTTTATTGGCATCAGTGAGGTCATTTACATTTAAATTTTGTACGTGGTTGTTTGGTGATTTGAGCGTTGTGTGATGTGCTTTACTGTTGATTGGACTGATTTGTTTTGGCTTGGATTTTGGTGAGGTGTGAATTTTAGATTTTCGACCTTCATGGGGGCTCGTAGACGAAGCACAGGGATCGATTACTGCGCGTCGGAAGAGGTGCTGGATCTATGACTATTGCCGACAGATGCGGATGAGAGGAGCGTTCTGCTCGATCTCTGAGTGACGTAGTTAGTTGAATGATGAAATCATCTTGGGATGGGACGTCAAGTCCCGCGGCTATTACTGTGTTGTTTACCTACCACGGGGAGTTAGTGATTAGTCTGAGCGTGACGTTTTGAAAAGAGTGCAGCTTCCTCAGGAGGGAGTACCAAGCGGGGGCTGCGTAGGTGATAATAGGTCTGATGTATATTTTGTACACCATTAGCCTGACGGACATTAGGATAGGGTTCCCAGCTCCGTGGATAACAGGGAAAAGCTTTTGACGGCGCCAATATTTTTTCCGATGGCACGTCGGAGATGGGGCTGAAAGGTGAGCTTGTTTTCAAACGTCACCCTTAGGTACTGTACTCTGGTTTTCCATGCTATGGGACTGTTGTTGAGAAAGAGTGTTGCGACAGGACAAGCTCGTTTGTTACTGAAACAAACGGCTTCAGTTTTGTCCGTGTTGACTGCGATTATCCACTTCCGAAGCTACGGTTGGAGAAGGTCTAATTGTCTCTGCATGTATCGAACTCCAAAATTAATATTAAGAGTGCGATACTGAAACATGGAGGTGTCAGCAAAGAGTCGCAGTCGGACAGATGGGTATAGGGGGACGTCATTAGTGTATACAAGATACAATAACGGCCCTAGAACTGAGCCTTGAGGCACTCCAGCCTCGCGTGGACAGAGTACCTTCAACGGACGCCTGGAACCACCTGTTGTCGAGGTACGAATGAATGACGTGTACATAGCATGGAGGTACGGGACTGTTAGCCAGTTTGTACAGGAGGCCCTCGTGCCATACCCTGTCAAACGCTTTTCTGATATACAGAAATACAGCGATGTTGTGACTTTTGGTGTTGAAGCCATCTGCGAGGGAGTTAACCACGTTGGTTAATTGCAGGGTTGTGGAATGGCCACTGCGGAAGCCGTATTGCTCACTTCGTATAGTAGGGGCTATGTATTGTAGCAGCCTATCGTTGAGTAGCCTCTCAAAGACCTTAGAGAGGTTGGGTAGAAGTGATATAGGCGTGTAGTTTTGGGGAAGAAGAGCACTTTTGCTTTGTTTAATGAACAGGACTACTTTTACATGAAGTAGGGTAGTGGCGTGTTCGCATGATTCCCTTGAAGGGATTGGTGATAGACGGGCTTCTAAATCTAGCAAGTTATTCAAGAAATTATCTCTGGCAAAGATTTACGTCTGATATGTTTTAAAGAGTAAACTTTCTAATATAAAATTATGCCCATATTTAGTTCCGTGGAATTAACTTGGATTCGCCTAAATTAATTAAGTCTAGCTGAAGTCTCCTAATGTAATGAGCCTAAAATTACCCACTCAGCGAAAGGATCGAATGAAAGAGTCTCGACAAAAGTTATCCATCTCGACAAAGTTCCCAAATCATAAACTACAACTTTACTGGTTTACCACGAGATTAATCTTGACGAACATTTGCGCCTATAAAACTGTTCAGAATAAATTTTGATTTACGATATTGTGTCACGGAGATAAAGTAAATTAGATTGTAATCAAAGATTAGTAAACTTTATACAAAATGAAAATAATAAACATATAGTTTTTGATGAAACTAATTTTAATCTAGTTAATTTTAGAGTAGTTTCCGTTCCATAAATATGTAATCAAAAATATTTGTTTCGTTGTCAAGTCCCGAAATTCTAAAAATTCTTCAATAAATTAATTGTGTATAACATTCACAGATAACAGCATCAATTATATTTATTACAAATACTAGTAAAGCTTGTGAATTGTTGATAATTATTAAGTAAATATTCCTATTGTGGTGTTTCCTTATTTTATTATATCTGGTAGATTTTTGGAATTGTCATTGGTAATAGAGATAACTATTATATCAATATGATAAACCATCCAAGGATAAAATCAACAGACAAGGAATATTTGTTAGAATGAGAGAAACTTACCAAATTAAAGATTTTAAGGTCTAAGGTTAAGATAGGAGTTCCGTATCGTGCAAGAGAGGAAATTAGTTACAGTTGTTAGATCGAAATCACTTGTGACCGCATACGTGTTTCTTTTAATATGGATGCAAGGCGAAGTGAGTTTCTTTCAGATAAGCGTCTAAAAAGATATAATCAATAATCCTTCCCTATATCCCTAACTAAAGTGTTTCGAATCCCTACCTAAATGTTTCTATTATTGAATAATTTTTTCTCGTCCTTCAGAGGATATAGCTATAGTAATTAAACTGAAAAAAAAAGATAGTCCCCTCGCAAACGTTGTGCTTATGAATTTGTGTCATCCTACGTGCATTACTTTATTAATATGTTAGAACTTTTTCTTAGCATTCGTACATTAATCTCTCTCATTTTGTATCTCTACTTGTTTGTTTCCCTGGCTAATCGGTGTTTGATATTTCCCAATTACGTTTTTATTCTTTATCCACTCATACTGGAGACTTCCCCTTGTGCCTCCCAATTTTTATATTTACGATAAGGCGATAATTTACTACGTATTAGAGAATGCTTTCTTTTAATTATTGTTTTAATTATAACTGTCGATCAGACTTAGAATAAAATAAATGTCTCAAAAAAAAACAAATAAGATCCTTAAGGAATACAAAATTTGATTCACTACTATAGGCGAACTATTTAAAATAAGGTGGTATATTAAGTAATGATACTTATACAAAATCTAATTAAACGGGTTAGGTAAACTGTAGTGTAACATTACCTTGGTGAAAAAAGGCGGCTAGTATAGAATGGTAACCATAGCATTTCCTGGAAAACGTAATTTATCCAGCCTTTTTTGTAAAGCAAATTTGGCATGGTTAAAGGTCAATGAGTACTCGGTTGAATTACTCGCAGCCTGATTCCATTGGTCGAGTTTGGACGAGTAATGGAGTAGGATTATGGTCGGAGCCTGGAGCACTTCGTCATATACAAAGGACTATCTCCATTCGCCTACTAACGTACTTCTCATATTCACTAACGTTTTCTACTCTAGCTTTTTCCTGAACCAATATACAATGTATGAAATTATTGTTGTTTTATTGCTGTCAATTGTGTTGACTATAAACAACTGCTGCATATCTGCAGTACTGGTTAATACGATTGACCACCGTCCTACCGCTAAAACGAGAGGAGTGGTCTCTCCCAAACATTGTGGTTTTCTTCGTTTTCTATAACTAAAAGGAAAAGGAAAATTTATTTAACTAAAAACAGATTTTCATTCTGGTAGTAAAATATGTCTATTATAATTACCAAGGCCTTTAACATTAACATGGGTTTCAGAGAAACCCTCACCACTTAGTAAGTATAATATTGGTCAAAAGATAGATAGTATGCGTTGTTGTTTGACCAAGGAACCAAAGAGGCTACTAATTTTCACTTATCAATATAATCCTAGCTGATACTATTGCAGGTGTATGAAGAAGCATCCAGCCGAACAAGATAAACTAGTTATTTTGTTAAATTAAAAAACGTGCCTATCATTGATATGTATTACTTATTATTTATATTATCTATTAGCATAGTATGGTGGCAGAGATAGAAATGTTGCATGCTCAACGAATGCTTAAAATACATTTAGAACTAACTTTGGTCATAAACCATACAGCGAGTGTTTAGGAATTGAATAATGTATTCAGGGACATAAAAGTTTCAAAACTAAGTTACCACTGTCAGAGATTTACATGTAACAGTGTTAGGCCTATGACGTTGCGTAATTTGTAATGGTTGGGTAAATTTGCGACCTGCATGAACTAAAATACGGTTCTAGACAGAGTTGTCGTTGAACAGTTGTAGGCACATTGCATTTATGTTGTAGACACATTGAACTCTCTTCATTTACGTCAAGCTATGATTATTAAATACACTATTAGTAGAAGTTCTAATGGTTGCTATGCAACGGTAATGGCAGAATTAGGGGAAATAAAGTTTATTTGTGTTACATACGTGATAAAACGCTCCAAATTGCGAACGAGTTTTATTAATAGTTTTATTCCTTCATTAGTGCATTCTGTAATAGAAAGTCAATTAGTTGTCGCATAAGTAAATTGTTTTACCTCATGATTTTTTTTTTAAATTTTGGAACTCAAATTCACCAGAATGCTTTTTCAAGAATTGTAGTTTTGAACTACATCTACATTCCAAAATGACCGTTAGTTTTTCTACTTTATAAATTAGGCTTTCTAAATTTCCCATATTTTCGAAATTCTGTATTTATCTTATTTTTTATTGTCATATTTATTGTCTTGCTGATAAGCATTGTTAAAGGCAAGGCTTCATCGGCCGAAATTAGTGTCACTTTTAGCGTCACAAGTAAAGCGGCTAAACGGGTTAAAACGGCTTTAAAGTTTATAATATACAGAATATTGATAGCCAGTAGTTCTTGCAACTCCTTTTAGGTTAGGAGATGTGTTACATTTTGTTGTATGATTATTAGGCCTAGTAATAAAAATTTAATACAAATTCATTCTAACTTTGTATATATTGACAGAAATAAAAATAACATTTTATAGGGGTTCAGACTTAAGAATAAATGTGTAGTAGAGATGACCACCAGATCCGTTCGCGCTAAATTTCCTAGGTTTCATAAACCAAAATATTAAAATCTGAGACTCAACCAAACCATGATTCCTGAATACATTTTGTATATATTACTAGACCTATATCTTTCCGTTTATAACACGTTACAAAAATTAGCGTCGCTATTTTAACACCATTTATCTACCCTTACTACCGATAGGGAATAGATTGTCAATTAATGATGTTGACCGAATATCGTTTTACTATTTTTCAAAATAGATCATCTAATTTATTTTCCCACCACTGGAAACCAAAAGGTATGAATGCTTGCCGCTACGTTTATTGCAGAATAATATGACAAAAAATGTGTTTAGAAAGACTCTTTATGTCAAAAAACTACCCTCGCATAGTTAAATTACTGGGAAATAACATCACCATACCATTTCTGTTAATTTGTAGCAGACGTTTCTGCATGTGTGTGCAAAATTGACTTTAGGCTTTAGGATTTACTCAGATAAGATTTCTTTCTGTGCCCTTGCATGAGAAAAGTGATTTTAAAAGGTTTTCCAAATGAACATCCTATTGTAAAAGTTTTGTTCTGATCACTTCGTATTTTTGTAATCCCATTTATGCTCATCGTTGTGAAAAATATCCTTCGATAAACGTTTGTAAAGTGTTCTGTAGCTCGTACGATTACCATCCCTCGCGTGTCCTTTCGCTCCACGACATGATACTCTTACACACTTGTATCGAAATAACTATTAAAAGAACAATGTGAAAATGGACAATGTTTTTCCTATTTTGTATCCTATTTCACTATTTCGAATGAAAGAAAAATCTGGCAATTGTTTAGTTTCTCTCATTGAATACTGATGCGGATATAGTCACTAGCTATAACAGCCTATTATAAAGAATAAATTGTTCAATATCTCAAAGAAAATTAATAGTAAATAACAGCTCACGGTCCAAACAATGGTGCCTTCAAATGTCAACCAGGCCTGACCCGCCTGCTAAAGACGAGTGCTGTGTGTGGCTACCAATTTGTTAATCGATATCCACAATGTTAAACATTCCGTACTCCGTAAACTCAATGATTTGAATTCGTGTGTCACATGAATATCAAAAGTAGAGAAAAGCTGTAATGGGTAACATTAAATTTAAGTTTTAAAATATAGATCCTCTTAGAGAACCTAACTACAATTATTCTTATTACCCGTGTAGACGTCCCAGGGACCACAACGTGTGATAGCATTTTGAATTTTCTCTGAAGGTATTTCAGAGACCAATAATGTAATTTTCAGACGTATCTCGTCTATAGATACAACACAAGCATATAATCAAGCTAAAAGTTTTATTATATCTGTAACCATACCTGATACTTTAATTTCAATTTGCAATTTGTACAACATACCAATGGTAGTTTGTATAATTAATACAGTTATCCCCAAAACCGCAATTCCAAGTTTCAATTGAAATCATCCTTGTAGATTTTCTAGAGACGATAATTTCAAGTTGTGATTTTATTCTGTCTATACACTACAGAAATAATGTTAACTGGCTTTTTATATAACTGGAGCCATCTCATAGAACCCATTACCCGGTTTTTGGTACTTTCCAAGTGTCATATTATCAATATGCTGTTGGTATCGTCACTATAGTTATTTCAGATAATTCAAACTCAAACCTACAAAGAGCCATAAAGTTTCAGTGCTTTTAGAATAATTAACAAATGAAACTGATATTGCGGTTTACATTAGTCTCCATACGAGCTGGTATTATACATATAGATTATAATGCACATAGCACAAAAGAGAGTTTTTGTTATCTTTTGATATTTTTGAGTCAGCCTATTTATTTTTTAATTATATAAGATACAGATTCTGAGTAGGTTTTAAAATATCAAAGTAATGAAAGTAAATGCAATAGACGTTTTCTGAGATTATTCTACAAATTAGGTAGGGTAAAGGGTGATGACTTTTTAGAACTGAAGACAGAAATATTGACAACGACATTAGATGTCAGACCGAAGGAGTAACGTTGGAAGTTTTTTAGATCTCTGGATTTCTGTATCCTCTGCCCCTTTCCGATGTATTCCTTTGAATTTTATATTTTTATTTGCGTCTTCCAATTTACCTTTCAATGCAAACTACGCAAACTTTCTTGTAAGTCCGTGAGTAGAGATTATTGATAGGAAATTATTTGAATGAAACAAATAACTTTGAACTTTGTAGTAAAAGAAATTAATCTTCTTGCTTGGTAGATATCGGTTTAAGGGTTTATCTAGCCAACAATATTTAATGTAAATTAAAACGTTTTACAACTTTAAGGCTTTTGCTTTTACAAAAATAACTTATTTACTCTCTCTGCACACCCTATTTATAAGGTTTGCAAACATCACCGAGTCATAAGTGTTTTCTTAGTGAGAAAAATTGAATACTTTTAGAAACTGTAAAAGCAAAGTTACACAAGACGTGACCTAGTTTGCAAGTTTTTAATAGACTAAACAGGAAGCTAAATTAGTATGTTGTCTACAGTGAGAAAATGATTAAACAAGGCTTGTTTAATCCTATCACTAGTAGGCAGTTATTTATCAAACCATCTTATTGTTGCAAGGATATTAATCCAAATATTACTTGACTTGCATAGGTATAAAACATACTACTTTAGCAAAGCTATAAAATGACGTAATAAATACGGCTTCATGTATTGATTTAGTTTGCATTTGAGGAGGTATGCGTATTCTTTAGGTGAACTAATTTGAATAATGAAACTCATTTTTAAAAGTCTAAAAAAATTTGTTTAAACTATATTAAAGATATCAAAAGTTTATCAACCATTTACCTTACTTATTTACATATGTTTCGTCTCCTCCTTGTCTCACTGGAATCCCAAAGCGTGGCGAGAGTGTACTTCTCAATTGTCAGGCTCTTCCCTCCTAATCCTAGCCAATCTGTAATACCTAACAATTTCGTATTATTCGAAGATAATTTAGTTGCCAGCTGCGAGGAAAACAAAATTGTATGTAAACGAAGGAAAAAATAATATATTCGCATGATATTTGCTACCTTCTACTACAATTATATTCTTGATTCTGAAACAGTTGCTATTTGTTTAAACTTCAAAAGGTTTTGATTGAGACATTAAAGAGGTACGTAGAGTTGTATTTATTATTTTATTAAATAATTAATATTTTGTAGTTTGCAATTATCTGTTTAAAACATACTTATTATTTCCCTCAATTGGATCATATTATTGATAATTAATCTAAATAAATATAAAACATAACCACAGATCGCTTTAAATTAAACTTTTAGGCAAACCTATCTATCCCCAAGAAGTAAATTTTAAACAATATTACGGACACAGTTTATAAAACAATATATTACCACTTAAAAAAGAGGATATAATGGTTACATAAATATGTCTGTATATAGACTCAACCGAAATGAATAAATAGCCTTAAAGTAATCGTATTGTTTAAATAAAACCCAGGTGGGAGGTCAAGTGTTTCAGGGTCGTAGAAAAGTAAAAAAAGAAGAAACAAAGGTCTTTTCTTTCTTTAGAAACGTTTACATTCTCGGGATTTCTCGCACTCCTGAGATCACAAAGAAAGCAGAAATATTCTTGGATTGTTATAAATTAGAAATGTATTTTTAGAACGAAACACAATTAAAGAAGATATACAATTACATATATTTGTACATACAAATTTTGTGAACGTTATGCTTAGGAGACACAAACTTTAACATTAGATAAAATTCAAAGAGTAAATTCAAAATCATGTTCTTTCAATTGTAGCTTTAGGATGTTATAAATATAGGTTGCCAGTAGAAAAGCCTTTGACATTTAGGTCGAAATCTTATATTAGTTTAAAGCTTCATTCACGTATTTGAAATATTCACGTATTATTATTTAATGGATGTTTTCCCATATTGTGTTACTTCAGAGGATGTCACTTTAAGTAAAGCCCAGCAATCGGTGTTAACATAATTCAAAATGCATTTATGATCCACCCTTTTACATTTGGAAAGTCGGACCAAAGAACGAGACTGCATATAACCACTTTAGAAAAGCGGTCATATTTATTCGTATATTTTGAAAGGAACTAACTGTTACTACAAGAGCAAACTATATGCTGAAAGATGCTCTCATTTTTAATGAACGTATGTGAATGTACATACGTTTATGTACGTATTCGAATTTACGTATTTTAATTTACGTTGGGGATATATTAAACAGTTTCACAGCTACATTGGTTTATACAGTAAGTTGATGTTGAATTACCAGAGCTGCCTGTCACTGTGATGACGTTACGCAAACGTATTAAATATGTCGTTAAGAACGAAATCTCGGGGTAATATCTGTTTTGCGCAATGAAGAGGCTTCCACTTTACACTTAATTGTGTAAATTGCATGTGCTTCGAATTCTACAATTGTTTTATTCAAGCTATATAAACGAATGATATATTAACTGAGCTATTATTTATATTAACTGTGCTAAAAATATTCGAGTAATTGTGAAAACTACTGAAGAACAACAGCAGGCAAGCACTCGGAAAGGATCTCATGGTACGAATATGTTACGGTTTTAAGATTGATTCTTGTGCTGTGACTTTTGTGAGTTTATCGATTTCTATGTGAATCACAATCAGCACATGAAGGTGAAACATTCAATTCGAATTTGGCCGCAACACCTCTCGAATTAAATGAGTCATATCAAGATATGTCCCAGTTAAAAGTTAGGTCTAATTTCTTTTGATTATTTTAATTGTATATAACTTGTACAATGTGTCTTCTAAAACATCTGGTTTAAAAGATATTGTGTTTTTCTTCATATAATTCGTTTATTTATTCATTCGTAAATAAAATATTTATCCTACTATTAAAACCAAACTTTTCCTATTGAACATAAATATTAACAAAAGAGGATGTCCAAGTAAACATGACTTGATAAAGAAAGGCTTGGCAAATTTACCTTAACATATATGAGTAGTCTAGTTCCAAAATCAACCACATCATAGTTTATAATGAACTACGTCATAGAATGAGTTCAAAAAGTACTACATCTGATGTGCACAACGGCCCACTGCGGATCCGTCCTATGCATCATCTGTCTTCTTTGTTGTTGTTATTGAGGGTTCAGTTTCTAGGATGCCTAAGGTTAGATAGAACTGATGTTTGTAAGATTATGAAAAGTTGTACTTTGATTTTTTGATTTATAAATACTTCAATACATTTTGTTAAAAATTCAGAATCATAAAGAAAAAAAGGTCAGAAATGAACGAGCACTCTTTTTTGCTATACAGTTTCTTTGTAGACTCGTAAGCGGCATTATTAAAATTTGCCTCAATTTCCCCTCCAGTGTGACTCAGAAACTTTATTTGATGTCTGGAAGTAGAAAAACTCACCAGAGCGGGGTGACATATACAACTACAATGGGTCCCTAGCCATATAGGCGTTCCAGGAATCGAAAAGGCCTATGGATTAACTAAAAGGGGAGCAAAAGCAAAATAACCTGAATTTGAATGCTCCCTAATTTCAGCCGAAAACACCATTGACGGCTGGTGAGTTCCTCCAGGCGAGGGTATATAGCGGAACTAGCAAAAATAAAAAATGGGAACTCCTAGGAACCGAGGGTCCGGGGTTCGAGATTCTCACTCTGAATGGAGGTTGACGGTAGATTCCACAGACGGCCACGACTATCTGCAGGGCCATCTGCATCGGCTTTCTTGCCCAGATCTCTCTAGCACTCCTGACAACCCCGCTTGACGTTACTGGCAGGCGCGGCATCGAATGGCTGAAATGCCAAAAGCACGGGCTTGGTAAATAAAATGCTTTTTGGTAATGGACCAGGTGTTTGGTCTAATAGGCAAGGAAATTAGGTAACAATAAACGATCGTTTCTTCCGACTGCTATAAAGAAATATTTTCAAAATGTGGAATACCACTTGCCGGAAAAAAATTAATTGGAAAGAATCTTTTATTGCTCGGTGGCACTGCGAGTTTAACACACTAAAGCGATTATATTTTATAGTGCCTACGAAATGCCATTATGTAACAGTCAAAGGAGTGCCTCACTAACAGATTAATAATCAAAGATATGAAAATGTATAAGAGGATTTTATCACTAGTGTATGTGACAAATGTAAGAGTTAAAGATGTTACAAAACTGTTAGCGAAACACTTCGGCGATGACAGAAGGTCTATGGAACTGTTATCTTTTTATAGACACATTGAAGAAAAGAATCAATCCTTGCTTAGATAAATGAAGAACAGGTTGACACTTTGTGCACGACTGTGATGCCTCAATATAGGTGGTGTAATATTACAGAGTTTAAAGGGCATTGTCTACGCTTCGGATTTCATTATTCAGTTTTTAGATATTTTTAACATGAAACACATGTAAATAATATTTGTTTTATATTTTATTCCAAAATTAACTAAATCTAAATTGGTTAATTTAAGAATGGATTTACTTCATTAAATAAATCTTAAAGTTAGTAGTAGAATGAAACACATCCAAGAGGTTTTAATAAACAACAAACTACTTCCCGATTAAATTATTAGTAATTTTAAAAATTAAAATGTTATGACACTTATTTAAATGCATATTGTGGATTTCCCGTTCAAAATTAACACAATACACAAAAAAGAAATATTAATCAATTCTAAAGTTATACAGTTTTTTTTTTTTTGTTGTATTTTCTGAAATATTAGGTCTAGGTGATGAATACTTGTCTGATATCAGACGACTTATATATTATTGTTTTTATTTGTTATTTTGTTTTTTTATAAGGCTATGTGTACATAATATATAGAATTAGGGAAGGGACCAAGGAGAGAAATAAGTGAAAACGTATTGGAGTGCTCTTCAATTGGGAAATACCGATGAAGTTCTGGTACACCAGAATTATATCTCAATTATTTAGGAAAAATCAGAAGAGGCATTGGAACGATACGTCACTGAAGTTGTTTTGACAGATTTCCATTCGCCATAAATTACAGAAAACGTTCTTAGAAGAGAATGTTATAAAGTACACGAGAAATAAAAATAAATTATTGATCAAGCCTTGCTATATGAAACAAATTAAATTGAATAACTATAAGCTATGTTTAAAACGAAAATAAAAGAATATTATTAAAATCAGTAAAATATGATGGACTGGTGAATATACTTTGTGAGAGTTGATTGAGAGAATCAAATAATACACAAACCATTATCCAGCGTTTGTTATTTATTAGTTTTGGTACATATGATATTAATTCACTGATTGTAAATAATCAGTATACGTGTATATATGTATGGTATGGTTAGAAATTACTTCATCACAGATTCCTAAGCACACTAGTAAAGAAAAACGTATTGCCTAAGCTATTGCATTTATCTAAGCTATCAAATCTAAAGCTAATAAAGTTAATAAACGTTAAGCTTATACAAATGCAACTTAAAAAGTAATAATCAGCTTGTATATTATAATTGGTAGTCAAATTTGATAAGTTGAAAAGATTCTAGTTGTAAAATAAATAATTAATGATTTATATTTAAAAAAATTTACATTTCTAGCTGCTCATTTGTAACATAGATTTCGTTATATATATATATATATATATATATATATATATATATATATATATATATATATATAATACATTTTCTGGTTTAATAATTTAAAACAACATAGGTTATTCAAATACAAGAATATTTATTAATTTATATCCAAAGATTTCGTTGGCAAACAGTACCAACTTCATCAGGAATAAAACTTTTTCATTCCTATTAAATTATGAAAATTATTCCTATTAATGTTGATTTACTGTAAATAAACTCGTCGCTCTCTTTAGCGTTGTTATACTGATATATTTTCACATCCATTTAATACATTTTAGAGTCACTAACTATATAATAATGTTCACACTTTTATGGCTACAATTGTTTACACACATTACTTTTATCAAAGCGCCAAACGCAATTGTAATGAAACCAACCAATAACTTGTAAATTCTCCAGTAGTATGTTTACATTTACCACACTTAGACTGTCACTGTGTCAATAAATGTTCTAACTTTAATCCCTTCGTTGTAAAACATTCTCTCTTTCTTTTCTCTTACAAAACCTTTTTATGCCTACATCCCGCGTCTAGTACTTTGTATCGCTTATAGCTAGATGGTACACGGTATCTAGAACCATGAAGGACATTCTACAATGCTAGCATCCAGTTCAAACGTGACATATCACTTTTAGTAATTCCTATATCTTTGGTTCAAGAACGTTCTCTCATTTCGAGACGGCATACTGTTGTGTCCGCTCAAGGGTGACAGGGTTTGTACTTATCAAACGGTATGTCATAAGTCTCGGGCAGGGCTTTATCTGTTAAAATACCTAATTCGAAATAATTAAAGCTATTTTCGCTATTCTACGAGAGGGTTATTTAGTAAATAGTATAAGTAACGGATTTCTAAATATATATATCACTAACCATTCCCTTTAATTTAAGATACAATAATTGGAAAATGACACTCTCTGAAACTGACGAGAAGACGTTAAAAACATCTCCTTTATATGTAGGATAAGAAAAGAATTTCCCTCTCGAGAATATAAAGACTTTTAATAAAGGATTACTTCTCTCAACTTCGACCACCAGTGCAACAGCTTGGGCTACAAACTTTACGGCTTGGGATGAATAATAAAGCGCTGAGATATAGACGATATTATTTCGGTTTTGTAAATGAGTGTAACATTTCAATTGTTGTAACTCTTACAAAAAAGCAAATGAAGTAAACCGAATTTTATTATTAGAAACGTCATTGCAAAATAAGTCTCTGAGTTTAAATCTTATATATTTCATATGATATTCTTAGACTTTAAATTTATTATATATATAAAGATGAAAACTAGGTATACAAAAGAAATAAAACACAATTAATTATCAAGGGTATAAGATTTTAGAACCTAATGTATATATCTATAACAAGCAGACTACTATATTATATTGCATTTTACTACTTCTGAACCAGTATTCATATAAACCTCTTATTATTCGTGGACGTCTTTGTTTAAAGTTATATTCATCCTAATTGAATATTTTTTATCCAACTAAGTCCGCCTAAGTCAGGAAGTCAGGAGTGACCACGCTTACAATCTCTTCCGCCTCGATCGTCTTCATATTCGTTACTATGAGACAATGATTGCAACTATGGTATCTACGATTAACTAGAGCAGGATTAAACTACGAGACGATTTGGATTATACGATTTTAAACTGTAAAAGCCAAAACGTCAATTAGGAATATAAATTTACCAAAACTATGACGACATAATTTCACCGTTTTAAGACATGAATTATGGATATATAGAGTTATCCATTACGAATGAGTTACGACATTAAAGAGAGAGTGTTATAGCTCCACTGTAACTTGTAGTTAAATTTCGGCGTCACATTTAACTTTGGTTTTTAGCAATTGAAGTTTCGTGTTTTAATGAAAACACTCATTGTTCTACAAAAGCTTTGAACTTAAATTATTCCAGTTATTACAGGCTGAAGAGTTACAAATTGCATGGTTTTGATTTATCTACATTGGAAAAATAACTTTTTGCGGAAATTAAAATTGAACCTAATATAACACTCCTTAAACTTTTTTGAAAAACCTAAATATAACTTTTTCCAATGTCATTGTAAGCAAGCATTAATTTTAAACAGTATATTTTACAACTCTTATGTTATAACAACAGGTCATAAATGACCTAAAAACCGGGGCGAAATTACATTTACGTTTTTCAGTAAATGTTTATTCATCATATAATTTACTTTTTTATAGCCTTCTTCCTCATTTATTCCTTGTTTTGTAAAATTAAGAATGAAGGAGCAATAAAATTTGTAAATGCATATACAAATTTAATTAACATTCACTGAATGATTTATTTTAGAGTTTTAGGCTATAGTATTAGTAAGGATATTTTTCTCGTTTGAATGACTTAAAAGGGTTGTTGACGAAATCATAGAGGAGATAAACAAAGACGTTGTCGTATTCAATGGATATTTTGTGAATATGTAAAAGTTAAAATAGTAAACATCTCGTTATCTCAAATATTCTTCATAAAGTTGAGAAAACAAAGAGATTACATTTAAAAGTTATAAATATAATAGCTTCGCTTAGATAAAGTCGAAGATTACGGTTCTGTTTAGGTGAACATTCCTTGAAGAGACTTAAATGCCTTAAAAGTCAGAGAGAACAAAGGTGAAAGTGAGGAACGCATTTCCTTTCAAGCATTACCCTCACGAGGTTTCTTTTTTCTTTATATTATGAACAAAGGGTGAAACGTTTATGAATTATTATAAACCTTGTATTCCTTTTACAAGGCCACGTACTCTAAGGAACGGTAAAAAATTGCACTCTGGAGATTCCTATTGAGACAGGTGGGATTTAGAACTATAATTAAATAAATATAACTTTCTAATAAACGTTTCTGAAAGTAGGATGATTATGGGCATGGATTTTTATATCACGATACGTTCAAAAGTCAGAAAATAATCCTAAATGTGTAATGAATAGTACATAATAAAGAGGTACGGCGAACATGTTTACTGTAATGACCTAAGATATTTAAAGGTCTTTATAAAAGGCTGAATAAACTTTTGTGCTAATAATTACGCACTTTTTACCTTATTTCAATAAAACATACAAAATAAACGTGTTTACCCAAGGAAAGGTTTCGAAAAAGATAAGCTTTATTATTTCTTTATTTGTATCATAGACAACGTACGCGAGAGTGATTGCTGAGTGTTTTCAACGGGACACCAGAAAGGGAAAAGCGGATACAAATCTCTTTAATTCTCTTTTGACAAATATTTACTTGTATCAAAAAATTCGTTGAATGTCCTTTTTTTCTTTTTAATCTCTCTGATATACTTGATTATTTAATTGTGATCATCTCTAAATGTCTTATAAGAAAAATCTAATTAAAACTCTTTTGCGATTATAATTCTTGGTTTATTTCTCTATTCGTAGAAAACAGATGCAGCAATGTTAAAATTCTTCACTAAATCTATAACAATCAGACTTACAAAACTGGTGTTGGTGCTGGAAATAAAACTGTTTTACGATTATAACTCGTGAATAATATCTCTTTTTGTAGCAAGCAGATGCAATGGTAAAATTCTTCAAGAAATCTATAACAATAAGACTTTAAAAATTTGTGTAAATTATGTGCTGAAAATAAATATGTTTTACTCATCAAATTATTTATCCATTAAAGAGTGAACAGTTCCATTTCATATCAGGCAATGAAATGAACAAGAAATAAATTGAATGTTCTCTCGTCACATTATCAATATATTGCAACTATAATTTTAGCATATGTTGAAATAATAATTTTCCGTAGCTAAATAAATATTGTAAAAGAAAACTGTCGTATAAAATTGTTATAGAGTAAATGAAATTGGAACATAATGGATATTACATTTCTTTCTAAAGTTAAAAATATGTTATGAATATTTATATTGCATCAATATTTGGAAGCGGATTTCAAATGTAATCGTGACACTTAATTTAAATTTTGCATCAGCAGTTTTATTCAGTCATATCTCACGTATTCCAAAAACAAAACTCTTCTATTTTTTATTTTGATAAATTATATTCAAATTAAATATTAATTCTAACATTTTCTCACAGTAATTTTTTTAAATTTACAATTCTAGAGTTTAATGAAAATACCGTTGCGATAAAAAATACATTTGATGTTATTTATTTTACATGTTATATATTTCAGTCTATTTATCATCCTTAAAACTCTCACCACAAACTAACACAGCAGTTCTCAAGAGAGTGGAAACGAAATCAAAATCATCATGAATTGTGTTGATAATCATAAGTTTCTTCTTGATGGTTACTAAAAAGACTCACTTTACAAACCTCCGACGACAAACAATGGAAACCCTCATATCGGAGGACTATTTTGAGAAAAGTTCTTGGAGCTAAGCCAACATAACCATGCCTTATAGAGTTCTCTTGTGTTCCTAGTAACGATGAATTACAATGCCCTTAAGTAATTCTGTCCATAACGTTTTACCCTCCCTTCTTTAAAGAAGTGTAACTGGTAGACCGCAATAGAGAGTAGGTCAACTTCAAATACGCGACTTTGTCACGTGATTATTTTATATATTATGTAACAGGAGGTTTTAGGTCTCTACCTTAATCTGTCTATATGACTACCAAAAATCATGCTTCATAGAAGTTAATAGCTATTACCACCTTGAAAAGCGTTGTACAAACTATTATTTTAAACAAATTCACTGTCATAGGAATTATTTTTAACCGATATAATAGAAAGACGAAAAATTTAATGACAAATTTTACTCATTCGGAAATGGCACCGTTATTAACGAAAGGAGATTAAGTGATAGTAGGGCATAATTAATATTGATTGAGAGTTACTTTGAAAACAGTAAGTAATTAATTTAACACTCTAGTGAAGGAATTAGCGTTTATTCATAGTTTGTCATAATTGTTTATTAACAAGGAATTAGCAAAGGGGAAAACATAGAATCATCATAATACGTTTGTAGAAAACTAATAATCATGGTCGTAGAATATAATACCATTTTAAATAAAGCAATGTAAATATTTTAGCCTACAACCTAGAACTATAAGAAAATATGTGTTTGGTAGAAGTGAAAAAAAGAATGAAAAGTGTAGATAATATGTCGAACATAATGTTCTATCAATTACTGACTAAACAAAATTATTATTCAAATAATTACAGCAGTTTTTCATGCGGATAGCGTACACACGAGTCACGTAATGGAACGTTTTCACGTTGGAATGTAAACAATTTATAGTTATGTAAAATTCGTTATGTTGGAATTTATGTAATAAGAAATCTTTGCCAGAGATTGTAAAAAAAAGGAAAATATATGTAATTATATATATCTTGGATGATAGATATGATTTGATGATAATTATGATATATCGGATGATAGATCCTTACAATAATAGCAATGTGGCTTAGAAATACACACACACACACAAACACACACACACACACACACACACACAACAAACACACACACACACACGCACACACACCATATGCTAGTTATCAACTGGTTTAACAATATCACACGTTAACTATTTTTAATTTTGTTATTAACACAAAATTATTTACATCACTTCTTATATTTTTACCACTTTTAAAATTATAATCTACTTATATAATAAATCGTGTCTTATTACTAGGCCAACGTTGTTCAAATTAACAATTTCATTTAAGTACTACAAACAAAACATTAAACAATTTATTATATGAAAGAATTACAATGTTTCAAAAAAAGGGCGTTACGTTGGGCGCCATTTTTATATAACAACTTACTCAGATTATCCTACAGGATAAATTGACTCTTAGGAAATCAAGTAATTACGCAGCTACCTTTTTCTAAAATAACTGATTTATTTTAATCTTGAGTTCAAACGGTAGCATATATAGGTAGTTACATGTAATTAGTTTTAAATAACTCTAGTTTTGCCGGTAGGCATTAAAACTCTTATATTTTTATTTAAGTTATTAATTTTATTAAACTGTCTCTAATTATCTTAAGGATTGTCTAGGTTATTGCACAGGATTTTATAAATTTTATATTTGAATTACGTTTTACTGTTTAAAAAATTAATACATAAATTTTAGACTTTCTGATATTTGTTTGACTTTAAAGAGTCGGCTTTTATTTTCGGATAAAATATTACTTATTACTAGCTAGGCTCCTCGTTTCACTTCACCATTCAAAAATTCAATTATTCACAGATCTCAATTTTCACTCGAAATGCATCTATGCTGTTACTGTTTTTATTAAATCACTCCCTTATTAATTCCACATGCTATTCAATTATCTCCCTTATATAATATCTCGTACTACTTTTCTATCTCCCTCACTTGATAAAACTCATTACTTATATATCTCCCTTTATTAATCTCACTTATTACACATTTATGACCCTCATTTAGTAACACTTTATATTTAAGTGTCTCCCTTAATAATTTCACTTAATTCTGTACATCCCTACGTTACTTCATTTGAATTTAATATTTCTTATAAAAACTTAACTTATTCCTCTCTCGGGTCCGGCATTTTGACTCTTCGAGTCCTAGAGCTTGACTCTCCTTCTAGTCTTGATAATTGACAGCCTTTCTTGTTTCCTTGATCGTTTCCATAATGTATTCATCACCGCTTCAAATTTTATTGTCTTCCATATGATGCTCAAAACGTTTCCAGTCTATCAGAGAGTCATTCTTCATAGCTTTCCTTTTTGACTTGGGTTTTAACTTCTTGAACTCTCCCAGGAGTAAGTGTTTCCCTGGAAGTGTTTTTTCGGCAATTTTAGAGATTCTTGACCATAAATCTGGATGGTCCTCTATATTGTAAAGAGCCTCTCCAGTGATCAAGGCACGTCTTGGTTTACCTACAATGAAATTTTTGACGTATATTAAAGTTTATGGCTTACAGGTGCGTGCAATAACAATTTTTGACCGAAAGTTTTATAATAGTGTGCTACGATTTCACAAGTTAAAATATTTTACAAGCAGTTTTCTTAACTTAATGAATTTCGTTATAAAGTCCCCGATCAAAAGTTTTAAATAACTTTGAATTTATCATAAAAATGTTGTATCTAACTGCATTTTTCTATATGTGTTTTGTTTACATACTCACCTAATTAATAGATATTTTATTAATTAATTCATAAAATTATTTCAATATAAATTTCATTAGTTGAATATTCTAAACACATGAATGAAATCAAGATTCTTGTTACAAATTAATTACTAAACCTAGAAACAAAACATACTTCTGCAATATAATACTTGAATGGTGGAATACGGAATTCATTTGCCTGTTTCATTTAACAAACAAATTATTCCATTGACAGGAGTGTTTTTAATGTTATTTTTTTAAAATTTAATTATTCATTTGTTCTTTTCTTATTAGATCAATGCTACAACACCCTAATAAATCAACTTCTATCAGCATCTTACTGTATCTTTTTCCTCACAACTACTTAATTTACTCCTTACATCATAAAATTGTTATTTCGTTTACCTATTACAAATGATATAATGTCCCTGAAATACAAAATTCCAAACTGAAACACAAATTATATATATAAGTTATATAAACATTTTATGTGAACATTTCATAATTAAATGCGTGCTAGGAAAATTCCTGCTTACGCAGCTTTAGTATTATATAGGTGTGAGAACAGAGCCCCGGCAGTGTGCAAGTCTCCTCTGTATCATACAGACGTTCTCACTCCGATTGAATGTACATCAATTGTATTTGTTTTTATTAAGCTAAATTATTGTAACCATTTCTAAATTAAATGTTTCGTAATTAACAAAGGTTTGTAAAAATAAAATCATTTTTAAAAACCTTTCAAGCTTAATATAACACGTAACTGGCGCAGTCGGTAGGACATCTCGGGAAAGTTAATGAACATAATTTTTTCGATTTCAATCGTTAACCGAGATACTGCAAAAACTCGATTCATTACAGAGCGCATATCTGTAACGACATCAAGAAAACTTTAGTAGAGTGAATATCTACAACAACTTAATATAGCGCATATCTATTAAGAGCACGAGTGAATATCGTGTAAGTGAAAAGTGAAAAGTGAAAATTGTTCAAATGAGCAAAGTATTTTGGATCAACTTGTAAGTAGATCTTAAGATATAGAATTAAGAAAAAGTTGAGTAAATACTTTTTAATTTTATATAATTGATTTTTAATTTTATTATTATAAAGGAAATAATATTTTAAAATGGCAACGCCAACATTAAAGAAGGAATATCTTGATATGATTCCTGAGTATAGTGGAGAGCCCAATATGCTCCAAAGATTCATTTCCATATTTGATAAAGTAGTAAATAAATTTTATGTAAGCGAAAATCCAGAGGATTTTCAAAATGAATATCTATGTTCTTCTATACTAGCTAAGTTAAAAGGCCAAGCATTAGAAATGGTAGTAAACTCAAATTCATATAATTGGTATGAGATTAAAAAAGTATTATTAACCAGCTATTCAGACAAAAGAGATTGTTTTACTTTAAATTTAGAAATGGCTGAGTTAAAACAAGAGAATAACGAATCACCTTTTAAATTTTATGAGAGAATTCAAAAACTATTAAATTTACAGATTTCATTTTTTGTTAATAAAGAGCCACAAAGACAATTGGCCAAAGATGTTTTAATAGAATATGTACAGAAATTAGGGTTAAGAGTTCTCCTTAGAGGTTTACATGAACCTGTAGGATCGCTAATGCGAACCAAAAATCCAGATTCTCTTAGCGAAGCACTTAATATGCTTACTAACGATTTTCAATTTAAAAATAACAAATTATTTCAAAATATTAAACAGAACATTCCACCTAGGGCCCCACAATACCCGCCTATTCGCAAACCCCTTCCTAACAAGCAAACCTTCCAAAATTATAGGCCCAACTACCAAAATAATCCTAACCAATTTACTAAACCAAACTCATACGTACAGCAAAATCAACAACCGAGACAGTCTAACAATTACACACCATTAAAAGTTCATCAAAAATTTGAACCAGAACCAATGAGCATTTCCACACGTCAAACAGGGAACACAATTAGACAAAATAGACTTTATCAGATGACAGGGAAACCAATAGAAGAGGAAAATTACGATCAAACTATGAATCGATTGACTGAACAAATGACTACCTCTTATCTGACCGAACAAACAGATTATGAACCGCAAGAGGACCCTGACAGCTACATAGACTTTGATGATTCAACGCAAGAGGAAAACGCATGCGGATTCCCTCAAGAGGACAATCATACCCAAAATCATTTTTTAGGACTAACCACATTAAAAAGACATTTTCCATAATGCATATAGAAGACGACACAAACGAACTACCGTACATCCACGATCCCAAGACCAATTTAAAGATGCTGATTGACACTGGAAGCACGAGATCATTTATTAAAAAATCAATAGCTTTCCAATTTTTCAAAAACACTCTAAAACAAGAACCATTTGAAGTGAGTACAGCTCATGGAGTACCAAAAGAAAAATACAGTTTTACGCTACCACTTTTAGGAAAAGAAACAACAAAATTCTATTTATTTGATTTCCATAAAGATTTTGACTTACTCCTTGGATTAGATAACATAAAAGAATTAAAAATTAATTTAAATTTTGTGAATGATAAATTAGCAAATGCCGATTAAATATTTTAACACAGAAGATCAAAATAATAATAATAATAATAATAATAAAAGCGAATGTCAGGAACAGAAAGCAAAAAAGGGAACAAGTTATGTTATACAAGCCCGCGCTAGCCAAATGATTAAATTTAGAATACAAAATATTGAAGATGGAGAAGGACTCTTACCATACAAAAACTTAAAAGGATTAGAAATTCCGCAGTGTATAGTTTCAGTACACAAGGGAGAAGCCTACTGCCCTATAATAAACAACACAGAAGTAAATGTAGAATTAACATTATATGAACCATTAGAATGAAAATCTTTAGAAGAATACAATATCCTTAGACCTGATGCAATGCAGACGAACGCTAATTTCAATTTATTAGATTATAAACAAAAAAATTCGAGAAGAAAAATTTAGATTTATCAAAATTTAGAATGGAACATATGAACTCGGAAGAAAAATCCGCTATAACAAGTTTAATAAAAGATTATGCAGATTTATTCCATATTGAGGGAAACGATTTAACTTTTACCAACCAAACTACTGATGAAATTCCCGTATACTCTAGAAATTATAGATATCCAGAGATTTACAAGAACGAAATTAATAAACAAACTGAGGACATGCTTGAACAAGGAATTATTAGACCTTCAAATTCTCCATGGAACTCTCCTGTCTGGATTGTACCCAAAAAACAAGACGCTTCTGGCAAAAGAAAATTTCGATTAGTAATAGATTTTAGAGGATTAAACAAGAAAACAATTGACGATAAATTTCCCTTGCCAAACATTACCGACATATTAGATAAATTAGCACGATCTCAGTATTTTACAACTTTAGATTTAGCCTCAGGATTTCACCAAGTAGAAATGGATAAAAATAGCATAGAAAAAACAGCGTTTTCAACAGAAACGGGACACTACGAATTTTTAAGAATGCCCTTTGGACTAAAGAATAGCCCCCCTACATTTCAAAAAATTATGAATAATATTCTGAGAAGCATCCAAAATGAAACAGGTTTAGTTTATTTAGACGACATTATAATTTATTCTACTAGCCTCCAAGAACATATACAAAGACTTAAAGAAGTTTTCGACAGATTACGCAAAGCCAACTTTAAAGTACAGCTGGATAAAACAGAATTTTTAAGAAAAGAAGTGGCATATTTGGGACATGTTGTGACACCAGATGGCGTAAAACCTAACCCAGCAAAGATTTTGGCAATCAAAAACTATCCAATACCCAAAACCTCCAAACAAATTAAAGGATTTTTAGGACTAATAGGCTATTA
The DNA here is from genome assembly GCA_036971475.1 of Prosapia bicincta. Classification (NCBI taxonomy): domain Eukaryota; kingdom Metazoa; phylum Arthropoda; class Insecta; order Hemiptera; family Cercopidae; genus Prosapia; species Prosapia bicincta. The sequence goes on from JBAIZL010000001.1 coordinate 178,998,215, forward strand.
TCGAAAATTTATTAAAAACTTCGCCAAGATAACAAAACCGTTTACTAACTGTTTAAAGAAAAATGCAAAAATAAATATAGAAAATCCAGACTTCATAGAATGTTTTGAAACATGTAAAAATATATTGACTAACGAGCCCCTTCTACAATACCCAGATTTTGAAAAGGAGTTTACTCTAACGACAGACGCGATTAATTTTGCACTAGGAGCAATTTTAAGCCAGGACAAAAATGGAAAAGTCCTTCCTATAGCGTATGCCAGCAGAACATTAAACGACAGCGAAACTAATTACTCCGCGATTGAAAAAGAATTATTAGCGATCTTATGGGCTACCAAACACTTCAGGCCTTATTTATTTGGGAGGAAATTTAAAATTTATACAGACCATAAACCTTTACAATGGTTATTTTCAGTTAAAGAACCAAATTCCAAGCTTTTAAGATGGAGATTAAAATTAGAAGAATATGATTATGACATAAGATACAAAAAAGGCAAATTAAACCAGAACGCAGATGCTTTGTCTAGAATACAATTGAATATTACTAATAAAAAGTCAACAAACACCCAACACACTGTAGAACCAGACCTTGAGCTATCTCCAGCGAACTTACTGAGTCGTTACTTCCCGGAATTGAATGAAGATAATGAGTCTATGGTCGTACAACTCGACGCAACAGATAACGCCAACTTAGAGTACAATCAAGAAAGTGACAGTCAAACCGTGCACTCCAATTTTGAAGGAAACACCCAAATTGAAATACCAATTTCCGACGAGCCTGTAAACTTTGGGAAAAATCAAATATTTTTGTCATTAGTAAAATATGAGCCAAAGAAAGTAAAAATTATAAAACTATTCGGAACTTCAAAAATTCGTTTAATGGTCAAAATATCAGAAAATAATTTTAAAGAAGACATAGTTAACTTTGTAAAATCATATTTTGTACCCAAAATAAAATATAATCTATATTTTGAAGACGATTTTTACGAGAAATTTGCATCATGCGTAGCCAAAAATTTCAAACAAACTGAACTAAATTTGGTTAAGTGTAATAACAAACTCTTAGACCTAACTTCGGAAGAAGATACCTTAGAAACGATAAGTAATTATCATGTTAGCAAAACCAATCACCGTGGGGTACAAGAAACATACGAACAAATTAAGCGAAGATATTATTGGACCAATTTAAAATCACTAATCCAAAATTTCATAAATCAGTGTGACATATGTCAAAGAACCAAATACGACAGAATTCCCTTACAGCTAGAAATGAACTTGACACCAACAGCTGCAAGGCCTTTCCAGATAATTCACATCGACACTATCTCTTTAGAAAAGAATTCGTTTATCAGCATTGTCGACAGTTTCACAAGGTATGCTCAAGCTTATCGCTTGGGAAGCTCTCAAGCTACAGAGATTGCAGACAAGTTATTAGATTACTTCGCGCAGTTCTGCTTACCAACAGTTATTATCTCAGACAATGGAACGGAGTTTAATAACAGAATTGTGAAGGAGATATTAGACCTGCATAAAATCAAAATCCATTTTATCAGTACACAAAACCCCCAATCAAACGGATTATGTGAAAGATTTCATTCCACCTTAATAGAACACATAAGGCTGTTAAATAATCAAATCAAATTTAAAAAAGACAGTATAATTAAGAAAGTTAAATATGCTATAGTCGCCTATAACAATAGCATACATTCAGTCACAAAATTAACGCCGTGCGAAGTCTTATTAGGACACATAAATTCAAACTCTTTATTAGATATAGATTTAGAAAAACAAATTGTAAATGACTACGTTTTAAACCATAAAGAAAAGACAAAAATACTTTATGAAAACATTAGGGATAGCAATCAAAGAATTAAAGAAAAAGTTTTAGAAAAAAGGAATGTAAACAAAGAACCACTTCCAGAAATACCATCTGAAGTTAATATAAAATCAGTTCAGAAGCAAAGCAAAACTAAAAACAGATATAGCAAGGAAGAAATAGCTTCGATAGATAAAGAAAGAAAAACTGGAAAAATAAAGCCTAGACATCATAACACAAAAGACAAAATACATTTGTCGAAAATTAAAAGGCCTAAGAAGATAAAAAATGTAATTAATGACCAAAATCCTTCTTGTTCATATTCGACACAATCAAATTAAAATCCCTACCATACCTTTGTCCACTAGTTCTATGCAAGAAACTTTATTAAACTTTTAAACAACATTGTTTTTATCAATTGTATGTGTTACAAACTTTTGTAATTAATTAAATGATATGTAACTAATTATGGTAATAAATATTGTTAATTATTAGAAATATGTTAATCACAAAGAGAAATGTAATTGAAGAAAATTAGAAACTATAATCTTAAAGAGATAACAAAACAAAAAGAATTCTTATAAACTGACTAGAATCCTTATCAAATCTATAACAGGCAAGTTGAATGTAAATGATGGTAAAAATTATGAAAAAATATATAAAACTTTTATTGTAATCAATGTAAATTTTGTAGAACAAAAATTAGATTCTGATAACAATTGTATATGTTATAAACATTTTGTATCTATCCTATGATAGAAAAGACTCATTATAAATTGTATTAATCAATTCCAAATACTTTTGCTCAGTTGAATTATAATGAACAGAAAATTAGACTGTAAAATGCCCATCATCAAAAACAATAATGCCTACAAACTACGAGGATACTGCGTTGGAAATCGCAGACAACCCATTTAACTGGATCTTGGAAATCAACCTTTGCCCGGTGACTTTCTCCAGTGAAGAGGACTTCAACCCATGCCGAAAATTGCCCTTTACGGAGGCCTATTCAGCAGCTTATATACTTCGCCCTCATCAGGAAGAAGAAGAAGACTTCAACCAACGCCGAAACTTCGCCAACCCCCGAAGTTTTCTTTAGGGATGGAGGAGTTATATAAACATTTTATGTGAACATTTCATAATTAAATGCGTGCTAGGAAAATTCCTGCTTACGCAGCTTTAGTATTATATAGGTGTGAGAACAGAACCCCGGCAGTGTGCAAGTCGCCTCTGTATCATACAGACGTTCTCACTCCGATTGAATGTACATCAATTGTATTTGTTTTTATTAAGCTAAATTATTGTAACTATTTCTAAATTAAATGTTTCGTAATTAACAAAGGTTTGTAAAAATAAAATCATTTTTAAAAACCTTTCAAGCTTAATATAACACGTAACTTATATATATATGTATATATATATATATATATATATATATATATATATATATATATATATATATATATATATTTACATGATGATGATGAATAGTTACTATCTGGAGTACATCCGTTCATTCTGCAGTCCATAAATTCGTAGTTCCGAAGTTTCGCTAGAATCTCTTTCAGCATTGACGAGGTGAAACCAACAACAGTAGATGAGCGAGTTGTATATATATATATATATATATATATATATATATATATATATATGTATATTATATATTTTAGACTAAATAACAATTGTTTTATATATTTTTTCAATTTAAACATAATTACATAATTAAACTTATGTTACCAATACACGTAATTTAATGCAGTGTTTGTTTTTCAGATTATAAACATTGTAACCAAACCTAGCCAATAATTCAAAGTTTAACTAATATTACAAAAGTAATAATTACATAATTTTCCTAGCCTAACATAAAATTATTTAGCCTAATAACCCTCAACTACCATTCCTGACCCTCTGTTTTCACGTTCACTTTTATTTTGGTTTATGACTGTCTAATATAGGAGTAAAAATTACGTCTCTATGATAATAGTTCCTTCACTGCCTTCAATTTCTACACATTGAAAGGGAAAGGTTGTTTTTTCTACCTGAGCCATTTAGTGTGTTTACATTTTGGGTCGTTTACCCTACGGTCACTGTCATTGCATTCTGTATTTGTAACAAAGAAATAAAATCTTTAGTTCCTATGACTTAGTTTAAAATTTTTACATTTTTATAAACTACTTAAATTTACTTTCAGTTATAATTAAAATACTTTTTAAGCAAGTGACAACTAAATGCTCTCCTCTATTTTTGGGTTTGTATCAGGACAAATTGATAACTTGATGTAACAAATCGGACTTCAATCTGCTACTATTATCACTTTAGTAAATATATATATATAGGTTTGTAAATAAAACAAATTTATAACAACATCGGCAAGAATTCCATGCATAATAATTAATGTAATATTGACCTTTCATTTTATTCTAGTAACTAAATGCATTAGATAGACTCACAATATGATGATGAATGAATCGACGATTTATTATGAAGAGCAAACGCAACCGAATAGACTATTGTAATATTGACAAATCTATCGATTGATTTTTATTGGGTAAAATCCCCCTGTAATTAGGTAGAATTGAATTATCCCGCTGTAAGCTGAATGAAGCTAAGAATAAATCAGCTGTAAAATACTGTGAATTTCGTCATTTGAGAGACAACGCTATGTCTTGACGAAAGTAAGTAATTACCTTAAATTTCCAATTCCCTAGATTGCCCATTCGAGCTTTTACCTAGCCACTGCTAATTGTTCGACGCTTCTCCCCAGGGGTTTTTAAATGTCGCTTTTAGTGGCAAAAATGGATTTACAGAAATTCCAAGGTAGGTCATTCAATATAAGACTTAACAGTCTATAAAACAGTCCTATATATTTCCCCTAAAAATTTATTCAAAATGTTTATCTGCCTCATATATATGTATATAGTGACATAATTATAACACTGAAGGGAATTTTTTTATTACTTATATCAATTTTTGATCAGTTTCTGTTAATTATTTTTTCTATATTTAACTACTGGGCTTTGGAATTCGCAATAAATTTACCTACATTAGGGATTTTATAAATGTTTACAACAGCTGTTCGTTACTCTTAGTTAATGCTTCATTATAAGTATATATACTCGTATTTTTGTGTATTGTAATTGATGTAGTTGTAGTAAGATCACATAAATATTATAAGTTGTTAGTAATAATATTTAAGTTGTATTATATTTAATTACTTTTATTTTAGTACATCTTATAACAATGAATTGTCAAAAATAATAGAAAATATTATCATTTTCAGAGTAAGGCCAGGTTACATATAGTTATTTGTGCACATCAAATCCAGAGGTATCGTACAACAATAACTCGTTGAAAAAATACGTAGGTTGTTCTACTTTATTCATTTTTGACTGTTGAAGTTTAAATTAGTCAATAATTATCATTGTTATATGAAAAATTATTATTGAAATATATTTTACTACAATAAGAATAATAAATTACATTATTTTTCAATTTTCGCAAACGATAACTTGTTTAAGACCAACTTACAGATTTCCAGAACAATAATAATTGAATTTTTAAAATTATTTGTTCTATTCAGTGAAATTTTGAACAATTTATAAACTAATAACTCGATTTTTGTTTAAATATTCACTTTTTGTAATTCTTAGCATAGAGATAAAAACTGTATGGTTCTGGTATTTCGTGTGATTTTAATGCTAATATCTTTCAAGCATAATTGGGACTGGCCAAGAGTAAGAAACTGCGGTCAGGCATTGACTTGTACTGACGTATTGTTGTTCTGTCTGTCTACATAGTTGGAGTATTGGCATTAGGTTTCAAGGACCCCCCCCCCCTTGACTGATTATTTAATACAAATTATTGAATATAATAATTAGAATTTTAACAAAAGCTCAAATTTTCAAATTAAACACTCTAACACAACCCTCGCATTTAGTTACCAGCTTATTATACTTTGTTTTACCTCTAAACGTAACTAAAACTAAAAGTAGAGCTTCTAACAATAAAGAATGTAATATTTATAAAGCCACTATAAATTACTTATCCATGAAAAATAATGTTTTCTTAGGTGTAAATTGAAGTAACAAATTTGTTTTCTATATACGGTTTAAAAATATTAAATTCATAATAAAAAGTATTTGAATAAATATATACATATTAAAAATATTTTATCATTCGTTAAGTAAACAATTTTACGCCGTAACTTTATAGTCTCCACCGTACGTTTGTTTCTGTCAGTCATTACTTGTCCGAATAAACATTGCAACCGATGAGGGAAGTACTAGTAGAACAGTATCTTCCCCAAAAGCTCACATAACTTTCATGTTATTCGCTCAATGTATACTGGCTCCTGTAGTAGTGATGCTAGTATCCCTTCTTTGCTCCCTCAGAAGTTGTTGCTTTAGTATTTAAAATGAAACATGTCTTGAATGAGAATCTGTGGCCAAACGGGGCCATAGATGCAAAATCAAATGATCAAAATTCATGTAACCAAAATTTGAAGGCTACCCGTTTCTAGTTAGGAGTCGGTTTTTGGAGTTGAGTATGTCACTTCGTCTTCAAATGTTCTGATTGAATATGGTTCACATTCTTATAGTATTAGGTTTCACGAATATGCATAAAATATCCTATATATTTTAAAGATATTATTGCTTAAGAAATACGAATTCAGTCTAACATTTTTGCATTAGGAATTGAAACTTCCACAGACTAATATTTTGTTAAGACTTAAAACATTCTGTTGCCAAATTAGTTCCGATGTCGGTTCATTGTTCTGCACCAAGACGCACTAAGCCGATTAAACCCTAAAGCAGGATTTTAGCTGAAGCGACAAATGTGAGCCGCAGTGTGCCATATTATAACGTCCGGAAGGTAATAACTTTGAAAAATACACAGCCACATTGTTTTGAAGGTTAACAAAGAGTTTAGTGAATCATTCTACAGAGCATAAAATTAAAACTATATTTTAAAATTAATCAAAACTTGAAAATACTGGTAACAGATATTTCAACGGAATCCAAGTAATAAGGCAATTAATTATTATAGGGATTCACCTAAGATATAGAGTTCTAAGTTTTAAGTATGATTTGAAGGTAAATGTATTTTATCATTAACATTTTGGAAACTTTAATTTATATAGATCAATTTTGCATTAATCTGAAACAAAAAATAAAACGGACAGATGAATTGAAATAAAATACTGAAGTATCGCATTTTTGGTTAAAAACAAATTAAAGAGAAAGAATATAGGCTCAAGTAAAATGAAAAATGCGTTGCTAATGGAGCATTTTGGTATCAAACATCACAAATCAGTTCAAGTTTATTGGAATATTATATTTTAATATATAAAAATACAAACAAGTGTAAACAAAAAGTAATACAATCCAATTTTTATTGTTATCATAATTTAAATAATATAAAGATATAACTATTGTGCCCAACAGGCGAGCGTGTATATATGACATTATCAACAAATCTATAAACCAGCAATGGTAAACAAATCTAAACATGACACCAAGAAAATCTGATCGTAGTTTGGTAACAAAATATTTTTTTAGTATAATTTTTTAAATACTGTGTCCAACATATTTCAGCGTATAAAACATATAGCGTGTAAAACAAGATCTCAAGCATTTAAAATCTCCCTAATGTATTCCTCGCAAAGCCATTAACAAGAGAACGGTTATTTATGGTTCCAGGTTTTCCTTCTAGAGTGGGTGAGTTCCAGTGTAATTATAAATTATTCACTTCTCCTAATGCTAATGAAAACAAACTTTATTGTTATTAATATTTTTCCCTCGAACAGTTTATTCCATCAATAATATGAAACAGTTAAATCACCGCAAAGGCGATAGTTTATTATTTTAATAGAGTTTTATATTTATAAGCATATCTTAGCAAAACAAGTATGTATATATATATATATATATATATATATGTATATATATATATATATATATATATATATATATATATATGTGTGTGTGTGTGTGTGTGTGTGTGTGTGTGTGTGCATATAAATCAATTATGAATTTACTATATCGACACGGGTTTCCCGATGCTGGACGTTATCTGCTTTATTTTCGTGTACATATTTTATTTGTATAATGTCAGTGACTATGATCAGTCTTTGGTTAATATACAATTTATTATGTAAATTCTGTTTGATTAAACAAAATAAGCAATATATATATATATATATTGGGCCTCTTAAATTTGGTCCTGAAAATATATTCATATACCTATAGTTATTATTAGAAAACAATTATTGATAAATACACACGCACGCCCGCAAACGTGTATGCACACGCATCCGTTATAAAGGTCAAGTGAAGTTTCACTCTGAGATATTTAATTTCAGCAACGGTGCTTAAGCCCTAGCAAATGAAAGAAGAGTCAGAAGCGAGTAGGTTTACCCGGGATCTTGAAGAAAAGGGTAAGTAAATTTGGCCGACTTTACAGGCGTTAAGAATAATTTCTCTGGAAGTTCATGCAGATGAAATGTCTCACTTTTATTGTATTTGGGAAAACTAGGGGACCAAGAAAGGACTATACCATTTCATAAAAAAATAAAAATAGGAAAAAATACTTTGCGAGTTATGAGTAAAATTATGAATTTACCTTTTACTCAGCAGACAAGATGTACTTCAAGCTGTAAATATTGTTTGATTAAACCCAATTATTATGAGTTATTGAGAAATCTCTGACTTCTCTTTCTTGTCGTTCTTTGTATGTCTTTTCTCTTTTTGATAAATGATATCACTTATATTAAGGGGTATTTTAACATTATTAAACTGGTAATATAGCGCAAAGGAAATATTTTTATTACACATGCTATATTTTTAACTAAAGGTGGCCTATTTTACAAGAGAAGTACATCCGAGAAAGGAATAAAATGAGTAAAAGAATTTTGAAAGTTTTTGAGCCTTAAGAACAATGTCGGTGTGTCGCAATCAATGTAAATGGATATCTAAGCATATGGAAATTTCGGTTTAACTGCATTTAGGGTGCTTCATCAATAAGTCTTTCAAAAAACAGAGCTTATACTTTGTTCAAAAAAATGACATTATTTGGTGACAAAGATAATGTTTGTTAAGAATGAAATTATTACTTACTATACATTTTACTCGGCAAACACAATGATAGTTCTCCGTGCGAATCCTAAGGGAAACTTGTTCACACCATTGAACATGAGTTGTTGCTCTTAAGCAGCTCAACCTATTGTTATCCCTCCGCTAGAAATTTTTATTAATCGTATCCGATATTATAATTAAATTTTGACCAATAGGTGCAACGTCTGTCACTTATAAACGTATTGTGGAAGTCATAAGCCCGCTCTATATAGCTGATTACAGCTGTGATATCGCCGTTTTACACACTCACGTAATAGTGTTATTTTTCAATAATACATAATTCAAGGGACATCGTGTAACAACACAAATACAGATATTATTGTCGAAATGAGTTAAAAATTATAATAAATATTGATCGGAATTTTAAAAACGGTGATATAAAATAATCAACAAATGTATTTGCATCAAAAATTTAAAATATCTTTAGAACTAAAATATGAGTACAGAGATAGGGTGAGAGAGAAAGAAAGAGAGAAAGAGAGATAGTCAAACGTGGAAAGAATAAATCAGTAACAAATCATCAGAGCTGTATGGAATGTAAAACAAAAACAGATGATATAAATTAATGGAGGGCCAGATTATAAATATTAAATATACAAAACATATATTAAGAAGCCAATATAAATATATGCACTTAAAACAAATAATAAAATACTACACAGATGTTTTTTTTAAAAAAGTACCAAACTTAGGTTTTTAGAAACAAAAATATGAGAAAAATATAATACTTCAAAAACGAAAATACAAAGAGCAAAATTGTGAGGTGAGATAAAGAAAGAGACAGAGGAAGGAAAATCAAATGTAAAGGGATTAATTCTGAAGCAACGTATTAATGCTGGACCCTATAACTCACTGGTGTATGAATAACGTATATCCTTGAGCGATATGAGAGTACTTTCATTACTCTAGTGAGTCCTCCCAGCGGGCTGGTAACAACTACAATAATTTAAACTTCCAGCGCCGTACTGACATGGGCGTGATGGGGTTTGGGATCAAATATAATTCCTTATATTTCAATTCATGAGATGTAAAATCATATTGAAAAACTAGTATTATTATTTGGCGGTACCAATCCATAGTCAAATGAATTATGTAATGTGCGTAATTACATAAGAGTGTTTGTCTTTGTTATCAAAATATTATCATTATTATTACATCCAACAAAATACTGTATATATATATATATATATATATATATATATATATATATATATATATATATATATATACATATCATACACTGTTTCAAGCAATGGCAGAAGAGAATTTTTCCTGATCTAAAAATCATATCAGACTGTGAGATTTCTTTTAGGATTATCTGTGATTAATGTGTTACATTAAAAAATGCTTTACATTTAGTTCTTCAACTCCGATGATTGGTCGGATATCAATTCCCATTAATCTAGCTTTATTAAAATAATAATAGTTTCCGACAGTTAGGATTTTTACATTCATGTAAAGAATTAATTATATACTGTTAAACATTTCGGAGGTCAGTTGTTATGCTTGCAACCAAACGTGTCCTTTTTATAGTATTTATTAATTAATTTATGATATTTATATTGTTTTTGTACATACATTTTGTTTTATAATTAAGTTATATTTGGTCGAGAACGGGTTGTAAAGTAGTTAAACAGGAATGATATTTGTGCCTTTAATGTAGATAGCCAAAAGGAGTCTCATTAGAAGATAGATTTTACAAGTTTTATTCCTTCTATGATAGTAAAAATGTAAAAGACAGACTTAAAACGAAATAATTAAAAAAACAAATATTTTCCTATCAGTTAAAAACATTGAAGATAATTCTTCCTCTGCTTCGAAACAACAAATCAGTTGTTTCCTGCATATAGGATTATTCTTCAAATTATCTTATCAATGAGATAGAATGGTTGAGTTTTATATTGTAATACGTTCGTTATTTTTTTATCATATATTTTTCGGTGAATATTTTACAGTAATATTTTTGAATATATTGGTGAATATTTTTATAGTAAACAGTAGCATTTTCTGTTACTGGAATCTGCATTAGATTTAAACAATCAATGTACTTATATGTTTTTTTTTCTGAGATAGAAGTATAGATAGTCAATAAGGAAAATGGCAATAGAGTTCAAGTGTCTTCCACGCGGTTGTTGAGGTTTTAATAATAGCATCTTTAAAAAAGAGGTAGAAGCTTTATAAAACTGCAACAATAGACGTAAAGGCACTATCGAGTTGGATCTTATTGCCATACCATTCTCTTGATGGATTCAAAACAAAATGATAAAAATGAGGAATAGGCAAAAGGAAAATATTAAAACAAAAGATCTGAGCTCTTTAACTCTCTACTTTTTTGTATGTTTTGTAACCTACAAATGTAGGACATTTAAAATGTAAAATTAATAAACTTATGATTTTATTAGATCTACTGTTTCAATCACATTTATTGAGAAAGTGACTCTGAAACAAGAATAAAAAAATATAATACATTGAAAAATACTTATAGCTATTACTAGTACATAGTATTAGGCACAGTATATGCATGAGCTGCACTTGTAACTTAATATAGTTCTTGAGCAAAATACTCGCAAATCAGAACTAGTACAAAACTAATTTTGCAAACTTGTGACGGTATAGGGTAACTTCTAAATATTACAGTCCCTTCATTAAATTTGTGTAACGAGTGTCTGAAGAATAGGATCGGTAAACCTAATTGTGAGTGCACATTTATTTATAAAATTAAGACTGAATCAATCCCGATTGTAAACTTGCGAAATATGTAATTAAAGTTTGATTATTCTTGCATCATTAAATTAAACAGATCAATAAAAATATAACAATCATTTACAAAGCGTTTTGTTTTCATCTTCCTCTTTTTATCGTAATATAATATGTTGTTTTCCCTATTTCTAGCCTAATTTTAGACTCCGATGTCCAGCCTTTGGACATTTGACAGGTCAGCAGGTGGCTGGTTCTAACGTCGATTGTCAACCATTTTATCGACGTGGTCCCTCCATGCTCTCCTTCTTGTTCCAGAGCTCTATTAAATGTCACACAGGGATATGATACTGCAACTTCTTACTCTATCTTTCAGTGATACATCCGTAATTGATTGTACTAAGTAAGTCTGCATTTATAATAATCTTGGAACGAGTTTAGTATTAGCTAAGACATAGCAGCTTCTTTGTCACAGAGATAAATAAATATTATTTTTTCTCAATATTACGTCGTGGAGTAATTATAATATCTAGCTGTTGTCTTCTGTGCTTGCACTTCTTGTTGTAGGGTAACATCATCTAGGTCCTCCATATTATTATTAGGTACTGAATTTGTTGCACATAAATGATCGTATTTAATTTAAAGTGAAACTTTATTTCTAGTTTAGAATACTAAAATAATATTACAATTACGTAATGACGTCCGTAGTATAAGTCTTGTAGTACAAACCATGATACAAAATTTGCACTCTACATAATATTTGTTTAAAGGGTTTAATCACACGTCGTCCATTCTTCAGGAGATATGCAGGGGATATGACATCATAGAAAACGATAACCTGCGAAACGGTTCGGCCGGGTGCCTTATTTGTTAATCGTAGTTCATGATAAAATTAAGAATTTGTTTTTTTTTATATTTGTGATAAAAATAAATTAAACGGATATATCAATCTATCATGGGGTATTAAAAATCACGTTTGAAGTAGATACAATTTTTTAAATAATAATAATACGACAACGATAATGATAATGATGATGATAATAATAATAATAATAATAATATAAGTATAATAATCTTAATACACTATTTTAACTCGATACAAATCACGTATTACATTAAATACCAAATAAAAGGTTATATGTGTAATAATAAAAATGTATTGTATCTAAAACCTTATACATTGGGAATCTGTATACAACAATGGCATAACAGAGACCATGATTACTAAGAAACGTTTAGCTCTGAAATAGTTGAATATAGTTAATAGCTCTGTCCGTCTTATTTATATAAAACCATTACACAGTAAAGAAACTCTACAATGATAACAATCATTTAAAAAAGAGAGAAAGAAAGAGTGAAAACACAAATGAGGGAACAACCGACGAATCGAAAACAATAGTTGTAGATAACGTCAAGTTATTGAATTTATAATTAATAGTATCTGGCTAGTAAAATGTTTAAAGAGAACTGTAAAAGGGTCATTCTTGAAAATCACAATAACTACAGTAGAGTTTAGATTGTTCAAAGTAGATGGGACCGAAACCTCCTCGGATTACCAAAGACTCGGATTACACGGGAGTACGTTTGCGTGCATTAGACAAAATAGGAGTTTTTATGAATCCAAATACAGTAAACTCCCGATTATCCGTGGAATAGGGTGGCCCGGCAACGCCGGATAACGAATTCCTAGGATAATCCGCTATGCACAAAGAATGCGCAAAACGATCGGTAATCGATTATTATACCATCAGTTTCACAAATAATGACCCCGGTTAATGCAATTCACACATAATCTTCGGAGGACAAAATAAATAAAGAAAATAATTTAAAATGTCGATGTATTTGACGGATTATAACATGTACATTTATATGTCTAACTATTTACAATACGTACATAAGTATATGTCAAACGTAAGTATGTATGTATATATGGAATTTCCTTTACACATAATACTTTTAGTTTTTAACAAAGAAATCTGTCACTTTAATCTGTTTTTTTGTGAGCATTGATTTAGCTTTAATGTGTGATCTAAGATTCTTGAGAACCATTTTGTCGCACAGTGTCTACTTGTGTCACGTTTGTCACAAAGCCATGAAGATCGATAATGTATATGACAGACATGGATAATGCATATGTCACGTCCTAGACTATTTATACCCGAGATTAGCTGACATTTGTTTACAATCTTATGATACACATTAGGTTTTCGGGCATCCAAGCATTTTGTCATTGTCTCTTATATACAGTAGTATGCTTGCCCCTTTTATTACTCTGTCCCGCGTCGGGATGCTTCCATTGCAATGTAAAAATTAGTACGTACATATTTAGATATCTGTTCCCTTAATCTCAACTTAAATTAAGCCTTATATGTATTTACATCGTAATTCACCATTTGGAAAATTAAACACATGAATCTGATTGGAATAAAAATTGGATACATGTATTTGTAAAACAATGGCAGACCATGGATAATCCGCAAACCGGTTAATCCTCCCACGGATAATCGGGTGTTTACTCTACTATAATTATCACTCATTTATTTTACACAATGTATTGATACAAACATTTCTTGAAAGCCCGTCTCATTTCGTTTGCAAGCCGTATTGATATAAACATTTATCAAGCAGCAACAGACATTTCCTTATTGATATAGAGATATCATGAAGGGCCGGCTAATTTCTTTAGCACACAGCATTAGTATAAACATTTCTTGGAAGCCCGGCTCATTTCCTTTACATACCGTATTGATGTAAAAACTTCTTGGAAGCCAGACTCGTCATTTCTATTCATATAGATAAATTAGGCTCAAATTCAACGGAAACACTAAATATCGGGACACGGGTTTTACTGGGAGACTTTACTGGACTTTAATATAGTGAAGAATAAATATATTTTACGGCACGATAATATGGAAATTAATAACAATTTAAAAATTAACAACTTTTAGCCCAGCCTATGAGTACTCTTTGTAGTTTATTAGTTATAAAGAATAGCAAGTCTACTGAAAAAGACAATATCTATTTATAGATTTCATTTATTTTAAACGTGTTTGAATGTATTTATGTTATTATCATTATTGATAACTATACATAATGTCAGCACGAAAAGTAACATTTCTATGTGTAGTACTCTCTCTCATAATTACTATTTCAAAAAACAAATAAATTGTTTGTTTTTGCTTTTCATAAAATCGTTTATTATAATTTAAATATAAACTTACTGCATTTAATAACGTGATCGGAAACATAGAAATAATTCTGTTTTATTCATACAGCTATAATCTTCAACTCTGTATTTAGATAAACTCATTAAACCTAAGCACATCTTTATGCATTCAAAATATTGTAAATTTACATTACAAACGAAGTAAACATAGACATGTTAACCTAAACATTAAGTGTCATAAACATAGAAAGTGATTAATATTTTGATCCAAAAGACAAACGTTGAATTTAATTTAGAATTTTGGTATCGCCCTTTTAACTCATTGCTCTAGGATTTGTTTTGGGAAACGCACAGATGTGTAGAGTAGGTATTAGCCCTAAGCCACAGATGCTCGTTCAAGACATGTGAGATTTTAATTACTAAAGCAAACTCTGAGAGAACAATAGGAATAAGCATATACAATTACGCCGACAATTTAATTTCCGACTCTAATAATTTGAATGTAATCCTATGACAAGGGCTATATATATATATATATATATATATATATATATATATATATATATATATATATATATATATATAGAGAGAGAGAGAGAGAGAAAGAGAGAGAGAGAGAGAGAGAGAGAGAAAGAGAGAGAGAGAGAAAGCCTACATATATTTGCGTATTTAAAATGATGCGTAATTAATGGGAGACATTTAGCAAAACCTTGTATAATAAATTCATAATTTATTGGCAATAACTGAAACCAATTTTTTTAGGATTTATTGAGATGTAAATTATTATTGAACTGATATATACATATAATAAACACTAACGTGATAGAACTAGGCCTACAAATTATTTAGTCTACAAAAAAAAAAAAAAAAAAAAATATATATATATATATATATATATATATATATATATATATATATATATATATATATATGTGTGTGTGTGTGTGTGTTTGTGTTTGTGCGCTCGCTTGTGTTGTGTTGGTAAATTTATTTAAGAAAAAGAATAGGCTATTGCAAATATTCCAAAAATGACTGAAAGCTATTCATCGATTTAGCCTACTATTTTTGACATTATAACAACCCTTGCACGCATAGGGAATTTTTTCACGTACAGACGAGTGAAGAGAGTTTTGCCCGTAATAGCAAATTGAAGAGAATATTAGACACATTACTTCATCTGCAATTATTGAAACAATAATATTTGAGTCTATGAATTAATAATGTAAACAAAATAAGAATTAAACATAATAATAACAAATCGATATTTTGAAATTATGTGAGAGTCATATAAAAAAAAAGAATAGTATTAATAAAAACCCTATCTTCCATACATATAATTCCGTGAGCCGAATTATGAGAGAAAAACTGCGGGAGATTGGAAGGTCGTATAGCGCTGAGAGATGGCTCCAATTAAAGGTATTGACACGAATCAGTGGGGAAAAATATAGGTTTCTCTTAATTTACACTATTTATAGGAGTTTGAGGAACTTGAAATGCCAAAAATCTTCACAAGATATACATTGGAATGAAAAAGAGCTGGGCATGATTAAAAAAAACGAATATGTTTGGATTAACAAACCTGTCTGGATACTATTACAGGAATGCCTAAGTATGTCCTAAGGCTACTATTATTTAAATTTACTTCTTTTGTCAGTCCGAAAATTGTTTTTATCAATTTACAGTTGGTTACTAATTTCAGTGCGCAGCATTAAGTCGATAGACCAATTCCGCGGAGTGATACAGCGACGTCACAATTGTAGTTCTTTCATATTTCTAGACACAAAAAAGTAAAAAAATAATAGTGAAACTAACCTTAGGACATGGTTAGGTATGATTACACACTAATATCCATCCGGGTTTGTGAATCTAAACATTTACTAAATTTTTTAATAGTAGTAAAGGTTTTGACAGTGTAGTTTTTTGCGGAGTATTTATAGTTTTTGAGTACGTTTTAAAGGTTATTTGTATAGGATTTTCCAAATAACCTACATATCTTTTGTGTTTAAACAGTCCAAAACGTCATGGGTATAGATCTTTGCTAATATCCTTTATAGTTTTTGTTTACATTATTTATCTTATTGTGTAGTTTTAATATTAGCGTAAGGGAGAGGCCACGATGGAGATTGATGGTGTTCAGAAACAATGCAAACAGAAGAAGAGCTTTTGGGGAAACAAATAACATTGCTTTAAAGAATGGCGTTGTCAATACCCTATTGTTCAGAAGAATATTACTACTTGAGAATAATATAGATTCACTTAATATAGGCTTGAAGAATGAAAAATGCATGCATTGTGGGACACTCTATTTTCAAGCTGAACCAACAATCATTTCATGTCATGTTGTCTCAATGGCCTAGTTTATCTACTACAGCCACAAACTCGGATTTTGCCTCTTTTTCGGCAGCTAAACAAGATATCCCTGAAAATGTTCCATATTGTTTCAATGCTCAAGAGTAAATCCATCGTTTTATATCCGACTAACTACCACAAACTGACGAATATCCCTGTTATTGCTAACTCTACTTCATAGACACTTCCAAGGCAAATGAAATTCGACCGAGGCGTAATGAAAACTATCACTTGAAACCTGATGTACTGGTAACATTAGCTAAGATTTTATCTGAAAATCAATATGAGCAAATTTATAAAAATACTTCAGAAGTAATGACTCATCAAGAAGGTAATGAACTAGAACTAAGATTTGTGGATAATATTAATATGGATATCCGCAGGTATAATATGCCATCTGCCGATGAAATTGCAGGTATTTTTAAATCAGTAGCAGGTGATCCGCCACACCATAGAAATGAAGTTGTTTACCATAAACATGGTGGCCGAAAACTACTTTCAGTTTTAAGTCCACATTGTGATTCATTGTTAAACCCTCTACTATACCCATTTGGGGAACCTAATGGAATCATCAAATTATCCGCAGTGGAAAAACGTAAAATCTAGACATACAGTTCCTCACCGGTTAACGATGTTGCAGTTTTTCTGTTATAGGTTGGCAGTTGAAAAAGGCTTTTCTCATATTCATTCACCCGAAAACCGTTACAATAGTACATTGTTGACATGCACACCCGAGATCCAGAGTAGAATCAGAGAGGAATAAAAAACCACCAACCACAACTTCTTACTGAACACTATTGAGGACTACGCGATTTAGTTTTAAATCGGGCCCAATTAGAAAACTTTATGGCTGGTCGGATTCTCATATTACCTTCATCATTTGACGAGAGTCCACGCCTTATGAGTGACTCAAAGATACCAAGACGCCTTATCAGTTGTCCAGAAATTTGGAAAACCGGATTATTTTCTGACCATGGCCTGTAATCCACAATGGCCAGAGATTCGTTCGGCACTAAAAAAATCAGAAACACTTTATTATTGTAAACACAGACAGATACAAGAAACACTACCAGATATTGTATCGAGGGTTTTTCATATAAAACTTATTAAATTAAAAGAAGATTTGTTTTAAAAAAATGTATTTAGAGTAGTAGTCGCTTACGTCTATGTCATTGAATTTCAAAACCGAGGCTTGCCTTATTGTCACATGCTTCTCATCCTCGATAATCAGTCTAAATTACGAGATTCAAAGAATATTGAACAATGTGTTAGTGTTGAGATTCCTGATGAAACCGAATTTCCTCGGCTTCATGAAATCGTGGTCCGTAATATGGTTCATGAAACATGCAGTGTAAAGAATCCCAATTTGTCATGCTTACGTGATGGAAAATGTTCCAAAATTACCCCAGGGAGTTCCTAAATGAAACTATAGACGACTATAATAGATATCCAAACTATAGGAGGAGAAAAACGAAATCAATACCAAAAGGGGGATTTACCAAATAGACAATCTAGATGTTGTCCCTTTAAATCATACTTATTACTTAAGTATAAAGCTCACATCATTGTGGAAATTTGTTTAAGTCTTGGCTCTGTTAAGTACTTCTTTAAACATGTGTACAGAGGTTTTGATTCGGCATACATGCAGTTCTTCAAAACATGACTGATGAAAGTTGCACTACAACATATTATGAAACTGTAAATTTTGCAAACTGCGCTAAGTGAGATCCCATGAAAGTCTCCAATCTAACGAAATGCAGGAGCAATCACACACGATTATTCGGTTAGCAGTCCTCAAAGAAGAATTGAATAGTGTCTTGTTTCATACTGAAAATGAACAGGAAGCACTAAACGCTTCAGAAATGAAACAAACCACTTCAACAGCGTGGTTAAACTTGAACAAGCGAGATTTAAATGCTAGGCAGTATCTTTATGTAGAAATCCTAAAACACTATATACTAATTCTAACAGATGGATTGTGAAACAAAGAAGTAGCTATAGTGTTATAGGTGAATGTATAATATAGCACCAAATGATCAAAATATATTTTATTTACGATTATTAATAATACACGTAAAAGCAGCATCATTAAGATGATTCATCATTAGATCTACGACGCTTTAATAATGAAGTTTAAAGAAGGATTAATTGTACATGCAAGAAATCGACGTTAAGGAATCTGAAAACATTGATTTACAAGAGACAGATAAACTTCTCAGATAAAACGTTTGAAATGTGGAAAATTTAGTCTCCCAGTTCCAAGAAATGATAATATTTCTATATTTATAAATGGCATAAATGGCCAAACTGAGAAAAGTCGTACAGTCTATATTTAATTAAATAATCAGCAAACAGTAGCCGCAGATACACTAGTTTTGAAACATACGGTATCTGGATAAACAGAGGAAGGATTTTCCTCTTTAGAAACTCTTGAAGGATATGGAAAAAACTTGTATATACTCATGTATTTTTAATTTAATTAGAGGAAGAGGTAAATCTACATTAGCCTCAGCATGGACTGGAATCTCTGTCTTGCTTTTAGAAGGAGGAACTACGTTCCATCGTTTATTTGGGCTACCAATACCAGTACAGCCTGAAACAGTCTCATTAATCAAAAGAATTTCAAAAAGGGCTAAGATGTTAATAGACGCTGCTATCGTAATAGTAGATGAGGAATCTGTGGTACCTGCAGCTGCGTTAAATTGTATAGATAGTTTATTGAAATGTGTTGCCCCACTCCATTGGGAGGAAATATAATGTTATTCGGAGGAGATTTCCAACAAGTTTTACCTGTTTTGCCTATGCAAAGAAAAGTTAATATTTTAGAGGCATGTGCAAACAAAAGCAGAATCTGGAATGCGTTAACATTTCTACAGTAAAAAAAAAAAAAAAACATGCGTGTGAACAATGAAGGTGCCGAATTTTGCAACTGGCTTTTACAGTTAGGCAATGGCACTTGACAAAGACAAAGATGCCGTTGATATCCCGTAAAAATTTATGATTAGAAATGAATCACTGACAAAATTTGTCTTTGGTAAATCACTCAATCTAAATAATAATATAACAATATTAACATTTGTATGTTTCTCAAAATGTGATAATATGCCCATTAAATGATCAGTGCTGTGTTATAAATAATGAAGTATTGGGTATACTTGAGAGATATTCAAAAGATTACTACGGCGTTGATGAAATCATTACCGATGATCCAAACGAACGTTTGAACATTCCCAATGGCTACATAAACCCTATTACACCATCAGGAATCCCACAACATAAACTAACTTTCAACTTTAGCGCAATCGGTATGTTAATAAGAAATATGAACTTGGGGTCAGGTTTAGTTAATGGAGCACGTCTTATCGTACTAGATATGTTTGATAAGTGCATTAAATTATAAATAATCACGGGTTTTGGAAAAGAAAACATCATATTCTTACCAAGAATTAAATTAATTTCAACAGATCTTAGCATCCCATTTCAAATGTACAAGATCCAATTTCCTTTATGACTTGCATTTTCAATAACTATAAATAAGGTCAATCAATCTTAAGAGCAGGGGTTCAGTTACACAGACCTATTTTTACATATGGTCAACTTTATGTTGCACTAAGTCGAGTTAAATCTCAAGATTGATTACAAATACATATTGAAAATGCCGTTGGTGAAAAAAAATCAAATTGAAAGCGCATTCACAAATAATCGATGTTATAAGTTAATTTTGTTATGAATAATTTAATATATACTGAATTTAATTTATATTAAAAAATAAAATTACGATACAAATGTTTACAATACTTTTGAATAAAAATAGGGCCATTTGCCCATACAAGCCGCTAGTTCTTATGTAATCACATAAATTAGACAAATTGTTAAACCTCATTACTCCACTATATATTATTACTGACAAGTATTAAGACTAGTTTTGCAATGCCATTTTGCAACTCATTACAATTATATTTGCTCCAAAGCCCCATTACGTCTATGTTAGTACGGTGCCTGGAGGATTGAATTGAAGAAATGTAATTCTGAGTCGTATTTTTTTTAATAACAAAACTTTCTTATTATATTTTAAATAGTCTTTAAACTTTTCATTATTTGTTTCAAATAAATTCCTTATATCGGCTTTTTTAATAAGTATTTTAAGTTGTTTTAATATTTCTAAAGTTTTTTTCTTTTATTTATTTGTGTTATTCTTATCTATTCTTATCATATGTAGCCCTAATTGTCTTACTGAAGTATGTATTTATTGCGTTGATACTGATTATATATTTTTTCACTGATACCTCTTACACTTTACATTTTTCTTTCAAAAGATATTTTCGATGCAAATACAGTTATTTTTTTATTGTATTTAATACACGTTTCACAAAGGTCTCTTTTTGTGTTCGATGTTTGGTTCATTTTTTTGTTTTTAATATTCTTATTCACTCCTCTAATTTTAATTTTTTAAATAACAATACTTTTTTTGTCTTGATAAACGATGTTCTCTATACATATTTCTTAATAAAATACTACTTGAGTGTGTAAATTGGCGATACGACAGCTGTAATCAGATTAATGAAGCGGTTTTGTGACTTCCACATTACCCTTTCAAACAATAGACTTTTGCTTATGGGTCGGATTTCTGAGGTTCTAAGATATAAAGCGAGAATTGTATAAAAACTTTATAAAACTAAATAATATAAATGTGCATAACTTGGGGAATTTATTAAGTTGAGCTGATTAGGATCCAATACTCATGTCCCATACGTTTAACTTAGGATTCTCATGAGAACTTTCATTTTCTCTGTCGAGCAATAATTTCATTCATAAGATTCAAACAATTTTTTCTTAATTTTAGGTTTTTTTTTAAATTTTAAAAACAAAATGTTATGTTCATTAGTTGGTCGTCTGAGGTATCCTAAATAATAATAAAGTGAAACTTTTGATCTGTTGGATTTCCCGTGAAATTCATCATACTGCCAACGGATTACTCATAAGGCTCCAAATGATTTAGGGTGAACCTACACACTCCAGTTCATCGCCTTTCAAATAGGAAATATGGGACAGCTGCAGAAATTAGGTATCCTGTACAAGATCTTGAGGAACGTACTGAGATTTAGGTTATCAAGCAAAACCGAGATGCCGTTAAAAAGCTATCTGAACTTTTAGCGTGTATGTGAGTGGCTACGCGCGTATGCGTACTTGTCTGCGTGTGTATCAATCATGTTTTGGTTTTAATAACTACTGGTTTATGACTATAAGGTCAATGTAGAATTTATGTCAATTGCCTTGTCAAAAAGAAAATCATTTGAAAAGAAAACAAAATTCACTTGTATGTAAGTCAGTGTTTTCTTACATACAATTTTTTTTTACTTTATTACTAAAATAAAATTAATTCTAATTTTGATTGAAACAGTAATTATATCTTCACATTATATATATATATATATATATATATATATATATATACACGTGTGTATAAGAGTTGTGTGAATAAATAATGTAAACTTGACTAAATATAATGCTTACTAGAGTAGATTCTTGCTTACGCAGACCTTGTATTTTGCAGCTGGTAAAACAAATTTACTGTAGCTTCAATGTGTAGGAAACTCTTGAAAAGAACAGTCGTCTCCACTCCAACTGAATGTATATTTGTTGTATTTGTTAAGCTTAATTATTGTAATAATTTCAAAATTAAATTGCTCCTAATGAACAAAGGTTTATAAAAATAAATTATTATTACAAATCTTTCGAGTCTATTAAAACACGTAACTGGCGCAGTCGGTAGGACATCTCGGGAAAATTATTGCATTTAATTTTTTCGATATTAATCGTTAACCGAGATACTGCAACCACTATAAAATTGCAGAGGGCATATCTGTAACGATATCGGCAAAACATGTAGAGTGAATATCTACCAGAAGAAAAGAAGAACATAAAGTGAAAGTGCTAATTGTTCAGTTGTGTTCCAACTGTAACAAATAAACTTAACACCAACACCAACAAAGCCATTACAAGTAGTACACATTGATAGCTTGTCATTAGAAAAGAACAGCTTTCTTAGTACAGTAGAGCGCTTTACGCGCTACACAAAGCTGTACCGCGTAGGAGGAGCGCAAGCAGCCGAAGTCGCAGATAAGATTTTAGATTACTTCGGACACTAAAGCACGGAATTTAACAGAGTGGTGAAAGGAATATTAGACTTGAACAAAACTAAAATACATTTTAGAAGCATGCAAACCCCCCAATTAAATGGATTATGGGAAAGGCTTCATTCCAATTTAGTAGACTTTTAAATAACTAACCTGAATTAAAAAAGACAATATAATTAAAAAAGTAAAATATGCATTCGTAGCATACACTCAGTCAATAAATGAAGTTTTGTTCGGTCACATAAACTCGAATACACTACTGGATGTAGATGTAGAAAACCAGCTTGCAAACGACTACGTTTTAAGCCATAGAGAGAAAACAAAAGCGCAGTATGAAAACATTAGAAATGCTAACACAAAAATAAAGAAAAGATTTTGGACAAAAGAAATATAAACAAGGAATCACTTCCAGATATTCCAACTGAAGTTTATGTAAAAACAATACAAAAACAGGGTAAGACAAAAAATTAATATAGCAGCGAAGAAATATCTTCAGTTAATAAAGAAAGGTATACCGGTAAAATAAAGCCTAGACATCATAATACAAATGAAAAAATATATTTGTCAAAAATTAAAAGGCCTAGGAAAATAAGAAATAAAATTAATATTCAAAATCCTTTTCCAGGTCCTTCCTGTTCGTCCTAGGGACAGACACCGATTCTGCAGATATCAAAGATATCACTAACAGTCTCGGAATAATCCCGATAGACCTTTGGCCAGCCAAACTAGAATCTTTCTACCATACTTTGCCCACTATTTTAATGCAAGAAACTTTATTAATAATTTAAACGACATTGATTCTCATTATTACGATGGATTACATAATTTTGAAGTTAACTGAGGGAATTGTAAGGGTAGCCTGTTAGGTACTAAATATATAACCGACAATGTTAATAAAATAAAAGATATTGTTAATTATTTAAAATATGTTAATCACAGTAAAAACGTAATTGAAGAGAAATTATACTTTTAAAAGATAACAGTAATAAAAGATTTGAAAAATAGGTCTTATAGATGGACTAGGATCCGTCATCAAATCTACAACAGGCAATTTAGATGCATATGATATGCATCTATAAAATTATGAAAAGATAATTAAAGATATTGTAAATGAGCAAATTAAAATTATTTATCAACTTGAATCACAATACTCCTTTAGTAATAGTATTATGGAAGAATTAAATAAAACGTTTAATGTAATCGACGTTGTAGAGAAAAAGAATAAATTACGTATTTTGAATCGTAATGTAATAACTTTGTTGAAATAGAAAAGTTTAGAAGTATTTAAAATCAATTGAACATTTTATATAACTTAATGATACAGGTTATCACAGATTTGGAAAATTCTTTTACATTTTGTAAACTAGGTGTTGTACACCCTAGTGTTATCTCAACTCAAGAGCTATATGAGGAATTAGGCAAAATATATAAATAATATAATTGAGAGATTACCTTTAGAACCCAAAATAGAAATTATGTGGGAATAAGAAAACCTGATTAAAGTTTATTTTAAATTATATTCTGAAAAAAAAATTATATTTTATAAACTTACCTATTGTAGAAAAAACTAATTTTAAATTGTATAAAAAACATTCCATACTTACAAAATACGAAACAGTTTATGTAACAATTATACCAAAAGTAAAGTATATGTTAGTGTCTATTTCTGTCATTTTAGGTTTAGACAGTAATTGTAATGGTAAAATAGATTTGACCTTTTAACGCACCATAAATTAGACTGTGAAATGTCCATCATCAGAAACAATAACCCCAACAATTGCGAGTATACTGCATTTGAAGTTACAAACAACCTAATTAACTGGATTCTAGAAATTAAACTTTATCTGACGACCTTCCCCAATAAACAGACTCTAGAAATTACCAGTCGCAAGGCAACTACCACCGTACTCTTCAAGGCATATACTTAATAAAAACTAATAATGATTCGGTCTTTTTCAACGACATTAAACTCAGCCACACGTCAATATCATCTGGAGGTCACCCTATTTTCATGGACACTACCAAATTACAATTTACGATGGATAAAATGCCAGAGTTCTAAGTAAACGTTAAACGCCTAGAGTTGGACAAAATGAACACGGAAACCTTGTCAAGAATTAATCTAACTATGGGAATAGCCCATCGCATTAGTGTAAGGACTATTGCCCATTATGGCGCCCTATTCAGCGGCTTGATATACTTCACCTTCATAAAAATGACGAAAAGTTCTTCAACAGTTGCCGAAACCTCGTCACCACCAGAAGTTTTATTTAGGGAAGGAGTTATGTAAATAAATAAAGTATACCTAACTAAATATAATGCTTACTAGTATAGATTCTTGCCTACTCAGACTTTGTATTGTGCAGCTGGTAAAACAGCTTTAGCTTCAGTGTGTAGCAAACTCTTGAGGATAACAGTTGTCTCTACACCAACTGAATGTTGATCAGTTGTATTTATAAACCTTAATTATTGTAAAAAAATCGAACTTAAATTTTTCTTAATTAACAAAAGTTTATAAAAAATTATTTTTAAAAACCTTTCCAGCTTAATAAAACACGTAACTTATATATATATATATATAACCCAGGACTGGTCCTGGTCAGTGACGTTATATAAATAAAATACACATGACAATACAACATGCACCTTTAGGCAATATGAAAAGTGCCGTTATACTAATACTATTTTTTTATATAGGTATGCACAGACAAACTCCCCAGATATTTTTATGAATATATAAACTGTATTAAAATACTAACTATTCACTTGTGCAATGTTTGCGCTTATAGATATTAGGCCTACTGACGAAATTAATAGTTGTAGAGACATAATGTTTTCATTTGGATTACCGGAAGTAAGTAATTTATGATTACACTAGAGTTCTCCCACTCCAGAAGGAAAGACCGGAACCATAAATAACCATTCGCTTGGTAATGGCTTTGCGAGGAATACATTAGGGAGAAATACATTAGGGAGATTGAAAATGCTTGAGCTCCTTACCCACATGCTAGCCTGTTGGACACAATATTTATACGCGAATGCTTATTAAAATAAATTACTACTGAACTGCATTATAATTTCAATGGTATTTTGTTTATATTTGTTTAAGGCCTATACAATACAATTTTTACATCCTTACGTAGCAACGTAGTTATGTCTTTATACTAAGCCGACTCTGTCAGAGTAAAATAAACTAATTAAATTCAGCCGACTCCGAAGGAGTATCTTATTTTATCATTTTTTGTTTGGATAATTTTATATAACAATAATTGGTATGTATTTATTTTTTGTAACTTGTAGTGATTTGTGTTGTAACCATAAATCTCGATGCTTGTTTCAGTTTTCATTTGAAATAATAAGTCCAATTTGTATATTTTTTTGTTTCATACATTGTTAAAAATGTCTTTCAAATTTTCTTTATGAAATAATAATTTCCAAAATAAAAACATTATGATACATTTCAGAACATAATATTAGAACATTTTCTTTCTAACCTTTCATAATCCCTGAATTCTCTCTCTCTCTTTTAAGTGAGGCTCATATAATAAAACAATAACTTACGTTTTAGTTTCCACTGAAAAACCATTTATCTGTATTTTCTAGTTCTGTATTTTACTTTACAAATTAATTCTTATTTGTTTAAATTTGTAAATAAAAGCGGTCGATTTGCGAGTCAGGTACAGCTAAACAATAAACGTTTCATTAACGGATACTTTATCGTCACTAGGCCTTATTAATTCCTCCTGGACTCTATAAAAAATAGTGCATTGTCATGACATTAGTATATCTATTAAAACAGCGCATAAACTCTTCCATGTTCCATAAAGTCTATCCATGAAGTACTAGCAATGAACTCAAGACATCTTGAATCCAATAGAGCTCTATTGTTTGTTTAATAGACTGCAGGAGGACTAAGACCTGATGACGATAACGTAGCCGGTATTGGAAAGTTGCCTGTTTACATAAATAGTTGTAACTGAATTACAAACAACGTCTTCTATTTAAACAATAACCTCTGCGAGTATAAACATGATTAAATAATTTTTAATTTTATGCTCCGTAAAGTGACACATCTAACCTGAAAAAATGAAACCTGTAAAAATAAGGTTTTTTAATCTTCAGAACAATGTAGCTGTTTATTTTAAAACTGATTCCCTTCCAGACGTTATAATATGGCAATCTGTGGTAAACATTTGTCGCTTCAGTTAAAACAGTTGCTTAATCAGCTTATTGCGTCTTGGTGCAGAACGATGAGCCGACATCGGAACTAAAGCATTTTGAACTGCTTTAATTCGAATATTAAGCATGTGCTGTTAGAACAAAGAATTGCTTTTTTTGGAAGTACCAGATATATGAATTTGAGTTTTTGTACATTGTTAATAAACAAAATAATTAAAAAATATTAATTATTATTAGTTATTTTAATTAAATATTTTATATTTCTTTGACCCTCACTACCATTTTGTGATTTTTATATCAATTTTGTCTGGACCAATATTATAAATGTAATGTACTATTGGTTGCAATTTAATGTCCTTGATTTCCCTAAATTACTTTATGATTTTTTTTTTAAATCAGTGTCAGGCCTGATAAAAGGATGCAAAGGTTGCCGAAAAGTTGCTATAGTTGAAATAAATGTATTGCATTGAATCTTTTTACAAACGGTATTTTCTATCCCATTATACTATATAATAGGAGCAAGTTAGCAATGGGTGACGACATCAACACCGGTTGACTTTATTATATATAAAATAGAATTAGGAACCTCTCTCTAAGACAGAATATACTATCAGAAATCATTTATATGGTCTAAATGTTGTACTTTGTTCCGTTAACAGACAAACTTTTAATAAACCGCTACTAAAGGCGTCCCTGAGGATTTGTCCCCAGGAAGTACATTTTCAAAGTTTTCACTCTAATTGCATTTTAAAATTGTTGGTATTTTATATCAGTCAACACATAATTTCCCAAAATATATTATTTTTATTTAGGATTTCCTTACCACATTTTCCATGTCCTTTAATTGAAAAATTTTAAAACCTAATGAATAGTTATTTAAAAATAGACAAAATTAGAAAGCAGCCTTCTCATTTTATAAAGGGATTTATAGAAGGGTCTTCTATAAATATAATGAGGTAGAATAATGGATTATTGAATGACATTATTCTTCTATGACATCAGAAGTGTATTTCCTAATAAAAGGAATACACTAGCCATGCTTTTTACATACAATTTTTATATATTTTCTATTTATCCTATAATGGGTTTAGTTTGTACTAGGAATATATATTCTGCGTGAAATTAAATTATTCCTACAAATTCAAGTACTGATATTTTAATAATATCTAACAACAATAACAGCTATGGTATATAAATGTAAACAATATCTAGTGTGCTATCTCAACCTTTATTATCGAACGGTGAAAAACCGAATATTATGAAACTAACATTTGGTTGTGAGTGGCAGTGCAAAAGGTTGTCGTACCTTCGTCGCCTATGCAAAGGTGGGTTATTTCTACTACACAGCAATGCGATACCTAGGCATAGTGGTGTAATTTGAAAGCTCCCGCTATGCTATGTGTACTAAAATATTGTTTCCGAAGATGTCGGAAGGTCAAAACTACCCTAAATTAAATGCCGTCTAATTCACGGTTAGTAATATGGATTGTTTAAATTTAGACCAAATTATATACCTAATAAAGTGATAGCATTTGAATTACGTATGTTTGTCCAGGGCCTCTTGTCAGAATAAGATATATATTAAAAAACCAAATTGATTAATGAAAGACAACAGTTTTATTAATGTGCTGTCCTAATGTTAATTAATTTAGCTTTTCACAGCTCTAGACTAGGGAAAAGTATAACAAGAGTGGATTGCTTAGGATAAAGAAAAAATAGTTCGGTGTAACACTAAAAGCTAAGAGAATTTATATTGTGTAAGGAAAAGGTAGATGAAAACTTTAAAAACGTTTCTCTTTAATTTAAAAGCAATGTTAAAGAGCACAACAGCGGATATGAAAACAGTAGATTGATGAAGATAGTTTTGTAACTCTACAACATAAAATTTATTGATTTAATAGCAACAGAGTTACGCAAAAGATGAAAAGATATTTTTACATGAGGAATTATAGGGGAACTGACTGCTTGGAAGCCATCGCCTGTCATGTTTCATGTAAATTTTGTTTAATGTTTTGATAAATAGCTCTTACAGTTTTGGTTTAAGAGGTGGTAGTGTTTATTGCGTTTTCAGTATATGTTTTTAAGATGTACACAAGAAATATTGATGAATGGTATCTATGGAAACTGAAGTTCTCTTTATTAAAGTTTTGCTGAAGTTGAAGTGCAAACACGTTGAACCAACAGTCTAGTGTTTGCAGTACAATAGTTTCTCTCCTTCCTGGGTTTCTAGAAAACAAATTGTACAGTTTTTATGAAGCGTTTGTATTTTACATGTACTTTAATTTGTATGGACATTATTGTTTGCATTTTTCAAATTTACTGTTCGAGCATATTTTTTGTTTCTATTAAACACAATATTATATCGACATTACACCATCTTCAAAACACAATATGATATAATAACATAAAATGAACTAATACCATCGTCTAGGTTTTAAACATGCTCCATGGCTGTTGGCAAAAATAGAAAACCTTACCTATTGTTAGTTAAGGATAAGTAATCATGAACTAAATTTTTTTAGAAATTCTAATGTACAAAAAATTCCAATTTAAATAACTACTGAAACAAGAGACATAGGTTTTGCTGGGTTTTGTAGCTTCAATAGAGGTTTCTGGTTACATTTCTTTTTAAATCTGAAACGGTTTGTTAACACTCAATACGGTTGAAACGGTACACTTGAAACGGTTTTATATCTCAATAGCCTGTTGTGTGTGAATTGCATATAATTTCCAATAGATTTGTAGCGCATTTAAGAGTTAAAGAGCAGCTGTTATGGAAGTTTTGAATAATACATTTGCCTCGTCCTTGAACCACTTGTTTCGTGGCGCGTCTAACAATATGAAGGGGCCCATCTAATATGCGCAGGGGTAACCGCTAACTTGTAGCATTCCGTTTATACCTCAAATGAACTTTTCACGTTAGTTACGTATGCTCTCTGTACGCATTTGGCCCTTCTTTGTTGTACAACCTAGTCTCCTCTCAAACAAATTAGAATGTAATCTGTAATGACACAACAAGATTGGGCAGGACTTCCAATGCGGAATTCCCTTATAAATCTATCATTTTATAACATTTAACGGGATATATTATATTTTATTCTACAAATTTACTATGAAAATAATTTAATAACAGAAAGCGTTTAGCCAGAACTCTGAAATCAAATCACCTTCTGTCGTAGGAAACTTGCGCCGAAGCCTTCCTTCCAATGACTTTTATAAAATAATTTTTATTAACGATTTATGTCTTTAGTTATTTAATAGAAACGCCTATATATGTGATTAGAGTTTTTGATCCCCCGTAACAAGGAGTAGCATAGCGTAGAGTAATAATTACAATCTAAACATTTTAATTTATGATCATAGATTTATTTTGAAATTATAACTAAGATACGCTCGTTAAGCGTGTTATATGGAAAAGTAAACATTTGTTAATGTGTTGCGAATACATAAATTCAAAATAATGGCTTACACATCGAAACCTTCTTACTCAATGTTTATATAAGTGGAAAACGTTTGGAAGTTACACAAAAGGTGAAAGATACAGGCAGTATTAATTTAGTCACAGAACAAACATCTTGGCTGTAATAGACTCTGCGGTCACTTAGAGTTCTTCCTTCATCTGGATAAAACTAAGCTTGGAATGTAATTCCAGAGGAAAGGAACGGTTCCCGCTTAAAAATTTTGGAGCTCAAGATCTTTACTTCAACACACGTCTGAACAACGTACAAAGCTGGGAATTTTAATAAATACACTGTGTTGTTCAAAAATAAATATTCTTACGCAATGAAATAAACTATTTTCTAGCCTCTGTATTTGTTATCAATAAATATAAAGCCAACAAAGTCCCAAAATGTATACTTAGGTCACTATGCTATATTAAATTATTACAATCAATCCCATATATTTTAAATAAATGCTTGTAAATACAAAAAATAAATCGATAGCCCATTAGTTACAAAGACATAAAACCTCTAGTCTTAGAATCTATTGAAATTTTTTTACATCCATCTATATTAAATCTGGTTGAGTAACTGGATATGATCAACAAAGGCAAATATTTCCTATGTAGGCCTACGTTATTTTCGTTCGTAGAGTCGTGAAACAAGTGATTGGACATATCTAACTATTTTGACTTTTTAATCTCTGATTGAAATTTCTTCCAAATAAAAATGATATCACTTTATTCTTGCTATTCACCCATAACGGATTATTTATTTTTTTAAATAAATACTTAAAACAGAACCATCTTCCAAGAACAAAAGAACTACTTCCGTTCTATTAGATCCGGATATTGTAACAGTCTTTACGAGAAAACCGTCTCTTTAACCTTTACAGTTACATTTGAAATTCCCTCGACCAATGACCAAAAAGGTTTACACAACTCTTCCGATCAAATTAATTTTATATTTTGTTATATCTACTCCTCTATAAAATGCCTTCTATAAAATGTTTCAATATTTCATTAGTAATATCCTAAGCAAATAATTCACAGAAACTCCCACCTGACATTATCTAATCTATTGTTTGCAATTGTTCAACAATAACAAAATACATAAGTAGGCCTAAATGAAACCTCTCAATCACAAATAAATTTCTTCTGTTATTTAAAACCTTTTGAACATTTCGATTCCATAGCTATCATCCTCAGAGGTAATTTACAAGAAAATACTCTCATGAAATACTTTCATTGCTCTGTTTCAAGTTTCTGGCCTCTTACTGGTTGTCGCTCAACATTTCATATCCTCGTTTTATTGTAATAATGGGGCCAAAAACTTCAGAAGGTTTTGCGTATATATAAAACGTCAGAACGTATATATAAAACAATCCCTAATCGTAAAATGGTTTATCATATAAATCCTTTAGTTACGTTATATTAATTGGCGTATTTCTTAAAAGTAATTTCCTAAAACTAAATGTACCAAAAATATGACGTCGTAATTTACTTAACTAGAGAAGTACTAAGTTGTACCAAGCATTTTTTTCTAATATGGTTATTTAAATAACGATCATACTACATGTCATTAGAATAGACAATTTCAATTACTGCTAGAGAATGAGTCCTGCGGATTCTGTGACATCATCCTGTCATGAGTCAGAAACTCATTCTGCTAAGGCTACTCCGTCCAGCTCCATCTGGTTAAGGTAGCTCTCCCGGTAAGTAGAGGTTTCATACTCGGAGTAGCCGACTCCATAACGAAATCCTGCACCTGTGTCCAAATTAGAATCTCTTGGCTTGCCACTTATTGTATGGAAAAACAATAAAACTAAACCATTGCATACACTAAAAAAGTTCTATTAATCGAAAAATAACCTATTGTTCAGGATCCAAACTTCGGTGCATCTGAAAACCGAGTGAGAAATCGAAACGAGTCAAAAAAATACGTCTGGTTGAGTAACTGGATATAATAACCTTAGACAATGGTAAGGATTTATCGTAGAAACCCAAACTGAATACGGGCAATAGGTTAATGAGCAGCAAATATGTTTTATTGGGCATGGATGAGTTAAACAACTTTGATCGGCTTAAAAAGAATTATGTATAATTTCTTGGTAAAACGAATGTGTTTGATTAACTATAGTTTGTTTCCTAAATAATTTTAAAATATATTTATCAATCTTAACATATATACTGCATAATGAATATCTTATGTCTATAACTAAGAAAATATTTCAATGGAGTGTTAACTTACACTTACCCTATAACTCACATTATATATTAATGGACACCAACGTACAATCGATATTTTTTTCCTAAAAGGGGTTTCTATGGCTAAGCCATCTTCATGACTAAGTAGGCCCAATACCTCTTAGTAATAAAATATACTTGTAATAACTTTAGAATCACTAGTTTAGACGTTGCATAGATACCTATAGCTGCTACTAATAGACTAGTGACTTAGTCAAAATAATTTGCATATTATTGATTTAGGGTTGGTATTAGTTGTTAATTAATTATTATCTCCACTCCGAAGAAAATATAATACATTTTGAAATAGTATATTTTTTACTGTTATAATTACTTTTATTTTAAATTTTTCTTATGCGTAATAGGAAAATATGGTTGGTACTAATGACTGAAATCCTGCCGCAATGATATATTGGAATAATCAGGATAAAATTCGTGTGAAAACGTTTGTACGTATAATGATATTTTATATTTACTAAATGTAATGAGGAGAATATAATCTTTATCTGGGTCAAAAAGCTATGACATTGAGGTAATCCCAAGTTAAATTACTTTTTATATTGATGAATCAGCTTTAGTTCCTAATAACGAGTTCAATTTCAAATCTCAAACCATTAAGGGCTTTAAAATCATGAATAGCAACACCTATTCATTTTGACACAAGTGGACTATATGACTTTTAGGCCTCTTCAATGAATAAATAAATCCCATTTTTAGTTGTGAATGTTTATACACACACACACACACACACACACATACACACACACACACATATATATATATATATATATATATATATATATATATATATATATATATATTGTAACATAAAGTACGAGGCTTTAGGTTAAATTAAGTTAGTTGCTAAAATCAATCATCTAAAGGATTTAGCAAAGAAAGATACAAATAGTTTCTAGTGCGGACAAAGCAGGTACCATGTCATTATCCTTTCCAGGAAAGCTATAAGTTGAGTCCAGCAACTTGTTAAGACGGGAAATCCAGCGGCCGATATAGCCTGGGGAATTAACCGTGTACCGTTAGGTTTAGCTAATTGTAGAACTGTGGGAAACTTACAAAGAACGTATTGGTGGTAGTGGGAAGGATTAGATTTTTAATAAAACCTAAATGATCGGCGGTTTTAAAGGATTTTTGAGGAGAGTCTCAGAGAGAGAAAGACGGATTGGTGGGGACCAAGATGGAAATGTTTCAAAGGGGGGTATTGTTTAAATTAAGTAAAGAGTTTTTTATAAAGTAAGTTTTTTTTGTGTCAAGTGTACGCGGAAGTAAACAAAGCCGGATTCCAGGGACTCCTCAGAACAATAAGATATATGAATATAAGTGTAGCCAACAGACATCTATCTTTTAGTTTAAAACAAATTTTAAGTTTATCAAAATTTATAAAAATTATTCTAATCACCATTTAAAAACAAAGTTCCCGTAATAGCGACCACGAAAGCAAGAATAAATTTGTAATACTGTTTTTTATCATGTTATTTTATTAGAAATATAAAGCCTTAGAAGTCCACCTTTTATAATTGTAAATTTAGTTAAGATATCAATACTGTCACTGCAAAATATTTATATAAATTTGGAATAATGTGTAGAGTTAATTGAAGAGAATAAATGCAAGTGATGTTTAAAAATTGATAAGAGTGTTAATTCTTGTATAAACCTGAAGGTGTGATATTAAATAGGTAAGGTAAATAAATAACATATAAATATAAATTTAATTATAACAAAAGTTAAGTTATAATATATATATATATATATATATATATATATATATATATATATATATATATGTATAATCATATGATGGCTATTTACAGCTTGTTAGGTTTAATGACATTATTTCAGTTTCCATTACACCTATGTTTTTGAAACATGTAAAATATAGGTTAAGGGTGATACATGATTGAATTACCTACAATTATTTTTATTACCTACAAAAAAATCTGTCATTTAAAAGATAAAAGCCACATTCAGTAAGTAAATAAAGAACCTAATTACACACCATACCTTTATTAGGAAGCGTTGTGCTTTGACCTTTATACACACATATATATATACTAAGATGATTTCATTGAAAATCCCTATTCAAGCTCGTCTACAATAATCCGTTCTGAGTACAAATTCAAGTTATCCTCCTAAATATCATGCTCAAGAGTCTTCCTCTTCCCCTAATATATCGTCGCTTAAACCCATGGTCAGTTCCCTCAGGTTAATTAATTTGTCAGAATGGTAAACCTAATATCCCTATTTTCTTGCATATCCAGGTTCCCTAACCTGAGTAACCTACTTTTATTTTACAGACAAGTGATCCTGCTTCCTATTTTTTTTTTTTTGGTCACTAGGCCTTGGTATGGCATAGCAAAGCTTAGTTTCCTGCGGATACGTCGTTTTGGTTTTTTCTTTGGTATCACCATAGGATCGCAGGTTAGGTTTAGGTTTCGCTTGTTTGAATTCACCACCTTTGGTGGACCCCTGCATGAATTGTGGCTACCATTCCTGTTACCTTTTCTTTCGCTTTCAGAGACATTATAAATCTGTTGTAAAAATTTATTAGCATTTTTAATACTGTTAGTAGGGTCTCCTACACTCGCTAACTCCACATTACTTCCTAAATGTCTCACAACCATAAAGATAAGGTGTTGTTCCGGGATAATGAGATTGAGATCTTTGGCACGGTTTATCATCATGACAAAGTACTCTGACATGTTGAAAGGACCATTAGGATAATATCACCCCTGATCTATTTGTCGCCTAGCCCGTTCTTGTTGGTGGAAGCTCCAAGAGTGTTTTACAAATTCGTCACTAAATTGGCCGTATGTTTCTGTTCCTACTTTTATTGCTTTTCACCATGCATGCGAGTAGAGAAGGCTAGAGTGTAGACGGGAGGGAACCAATAGGAAAGCCGGATTTGTTACCCCAACCACTTTCAAAGATAGTATCCGATGCATAGCTTGACGATGGGTTAACATATAGTATGTGATGCATAGCTAGGCTAATTGTTAACACATAGTAGCCGATGCATAGCCTGACTAGGGCTAACACATAGCATCCGATGCATAGGGGGTTATCACACAGTATCCGATGAGTAGGTTGACTAAAAGTTAACACATAATATCCAATGCATAGCTTGGCGAAAGGTTAACACGTAGTATCCGATGTGTAGCTTGACTAATGGTTAACACATAATATCCAATGTATAGCTTGACTATGGGTTAACACATCGTATCCGACGAGAAGTTTGAATACAAGTTAACACATAATATCCAGTGCATAGCTAGGCTAATGGTTAACACATAGTAGCCGTTGTGTAGCTTCACTACAAGTTAACACATAATATCCAATGCTTAGCTTGAGTATGGTTTAACAAACAGTATCCAAAGCAAAGCTTGACTATGGATTATCACATAGTATCTGATGCGTAGCTGGGCTAATGGTTAACACATAGAAGCCGATGCATAGCCTGACTAGGGCTAACACATAGTATCCGATGCATAGATTGAATAGGGGTTATCACATAGTTTCCGATGAGTAGGTTGACTTCAAGTTAACACATAATATCCAATGCCTAGCTTGGCGAAAGGTTAACACATAGTATGAGATGAATAGATTGACTACAAGTTTATACAAAATATCCAATGCATAGACTGACTATGGTTTACCACATAGTATCCGATGAGTAAATTGACGAATGGTTGACACATAATATCCATTGCATAGCTTGACTACAAAGTAACACATAATATTTAATGCATAGCTTAGCTAATGGTAACACATAGTATCTGATGCAAAGCTATGCTAATGTGTAACACATAGTAGCCGATGCATAACTTGACTAGGGCTAGCACATAGTATCCGATACACAACCATGGTTTATCACTTAGTATCCGATGAGAGGCTTGAATACAAGTTAATACATAATATCCAATGCATAGCTTGGGTAATGTTCAACATATAGTTAGCCTATATTCTGTGTTAATCCAATATGTATGCTAAGCCGACATACATGATTCCCCAGCTGCGAACATGCAAGGGACTTCCCGAACTTGATATACAATCGCTTTAAATACTATACCACTCAACAAACAGGTTAATCATCAGGTACTAGACACAGATCTACGGCAATGCAAGAGTAACCTTAAGTGTAACTCACACCCTGACAACAGATACCTAGCTTGATCACCGATACATAGCCTGACAACAGATACATAACATGACGACGGATACATAACCTGACAACGGATACCTAACCTGACAACAAACACATAGCTTGATAACAAATACATAGCCTGACAGCAGATACCTAACCTAAAAACAAACACATAGCCTGACAAAAGATACATAGCCTGACAACAGATACCTAGCCTGATAACCGATACATAGCTAGACAACAGATACATTGCTCGACAACAAATACATAGCCTGACAACAGATACCTAACCTGACTACACACACCTACTTTGACAACGGATACATAGCCTGACAACAGAAACCTAACCTGACAACCGATACATAGCCTGCCAACATATACATAGCCTGACAACAGATACCTAACCTGAGAACAAATACATAGCCTGACAACCAACACATAGCTAGACAACAGATACATAGCCTGAACACAGGTACCTAACCCGACAACAGACACATAGCCTGACAACGGATACATAGCCTGGCAACAGATACATAGCCTGACAACAGAGCTAGATCAAATGACCAACGTTTCACCTAAACAAAATTGAAAAAACTGTATTACGCGAGGTTTAACTGACCAACATACACGAAGTTCAAACGAACAACATGGATGGTGAAGGCTAGATCAAATGATCAATGTTTCAGCTAATAAAAGTTGAAAAACTACGCTAATCAACCAACATTTACACCTAGTTCAAATGGGTTATGGTTAGTAAAGGCTCTGTCAAAAGCCTTTATGATCTGAGCCATAGACCTTAGACGATATAGATAGCTACCTACGCATACCACAATATCTATGTAGAAACTGTTATGCGCTGGCCAAGGCCTTTACACATATTGTCTTCTATTCCATGTATAGTGTATCAATTACAGCATACTGACTAAGACAATAGTTGCATAAATACCTCCATCAAATCTTAGGTAAAGCTACCATGGAGTGAGACTTTAGGTAAAGTCACCCTAGAGTCATGCTTGAGGTCGGACGTCAGGCCTCAGGTAAAGCCTCCCTGGAGACAGACCCTAGTAAAGCTACCTTGGAGTCAGCCATTAGGTAAAGCAAGACCACAGGTAAAGCCGACCCGGAGTGATAAAACAGCTACCAATCCATAACCTATCACAATAGTATACATCCTGTATTAAGCCATTATGTATGTTACCCAACATACTGTGTTAAGGGAATAAGCGTGTAAAGCTACATTCCTCCCGAAATAAGACAATATGCATGTTACCCTACATAGGCCTACATATTGTGTTAAGAAAATATGCATGTTAACCCATATACATCCTGTTTTAGTCCAATATACATGATACCCTACATTTTTCCTGTATTAAGCCAATGTTACCCTACATAGCAACACATACTGTGTTAATCCAATATGCATGTAAACCTACATACATCCTGTGTTAAGACATATACAAGATATCCTACATAGGCCTACATACTGTGTTAAACCAGTATGAATGTAACGCTACATGAATATGTAAGTCATATGTATACGCTACTGCCTATATAGGTTTAACTGTTTCGTGAGTTCCGTTACCTGTATAGGTTTGCCACCTATACTTATTTTACCATTAGACGCTCTACAGGGCAATCACAGATCAAGGCCTTCAAGTAAAGGCCTTAGGACAGTTACATACTTGTGCCATGTCGTATTATCATGTCCTGTCGCTAGTCGTGAGTTTCGCCTTTCATAAAAATATACAACAGCAATCATGCTTTGCCCCGAAGTGGAGTTTCGCGTCTTCCCATCTAAGGTAGCATTTGCAGCATACTATGGTACAGAAAAGGATCATCAATACATCTAGCATGCCTATGGTAGCACGTCCAGCATACTATGGTAAAGAAGAAGATCATCAGGGCATCTGCCATGTCTAAGGTAGACCTTACAGTATACGACGGTACAGAAGGGGGTCATCATGGCATCTAGGATGTCTAAGGTAGCATTTGCAGCATACTATGGTGCAGAAAAGGATCATCAAGACATCTAGTATGTCTAAGGTAGCACGTAAATCATACTATTGTAAAGAAGAAGACCATCCTAAGGCCTGGCTTCGGGATGGCTTTACCTAGGGCTGACTCAGGGGTTGCTTTACATAAGGGGTGACTTCAAGGTAGCTTTACTTAGGGTCTGACTCCAGGGAGGCTTTACCTGAGGCCTGATGCCCGACCTCAATCATGACTCTAGGGTGAATTTACCTAAAGTCTCACTCCAAGGTAGCTTCACCTAAGATTTGATGGAGGTATTTATGCAACTCTTGCATTAGTCAGTATGCTATATTTGATACACCATACCTGGAATAGAAGACAATATGTGTAAAGGCCTTGGCCAGCGGATAACAGTTTCTACATAGATATTGTGGTATGCGTAGGTAGCTATCTATTTCGTCTAAGGTCTAAGGCTCAGATCATAAAGGCTTTGCCAGTCCCTTCACTAGCCATAACCCATTTGAACTAGGTGTAAATGTTGGTTGATTAGCGTAAGTTTTTCAACTTTGATTAGCTGAAACGTTGATCATTTGATCTAGCCTTCACCATCAATAACCGCCATAGCCTATTTGAACTTGGTGTAAATGTTGTTCGTTTGAACTTCGTGTATGTTGGTCGGTTAAACTTCGCGTAATACAGTGTTTCACTGTTGTTTAGTTGAAACGTTGGTCATTTAATCTATTCGATCTTTTTTTTATGCTTTTATATATTATTATTATTATAAACTACCCCCGTCCCCCGGACCCACGCCACATATACCCTGCATTCACTACAAACACAACACACACTTAAGGGTGAGTTAGGTTAGGACTCTATGACTTCTATCCCCCGTGACCCACAAAACTCACCCCTAACACACAACACAATTAGGGGTAGGTTACAGGCCATCTAAGTGACTTGGGTTTGACAGCACTACCGAGCCCCTGCAATGTGATTGGTTAATTTCCGCAAAGACTGTTGACTATTTGAACTCAATGTAAATGTTGGTCGATTGAAATGAGTGTAAATTGGTCGGTTAAACTTGGCAATTGTATATATTATTTAAAACAACCTCTGGGGCGATCTCGCCCCACATCTAACCAAAATACACTCTAAACATACAACACATTTTCTTAGGTTAGGAAACTAGAGCGAGACGCCATCTTGTTCCCGCCTTATGAGCGCTGCTATCTTGATCCGGCCATATGGGCGCCGCCATCTTGGAAAGTGTTGGGGGTTACAAATCCGGCTTTCCTATTGGTTCCCTGCCAAGCTCCCCGTCTACACTGTAGCCTTCTCTACTCACGCGCAACTCCCTTAAGGTATTTCTCAATTATCTTTAACTTGTTTGCCACGTCCATGGTACTTATCAATCTCCTCATAAAATTCCTCGTTCTCATTGAGACAATTCATGGGTCTTTCATTTCCTCAAAGCTCTATTTTTTGAACAATCACCCTGGGCATGCTAATTTGTGCAACCGTTCCCTTTTCGCCTACTCTTTTAATTATTTCCTCTACTCTTTTTACTTTTTGCTGGACCGCATCTACATGTTGCTCTATCCCTGCCACTAGCTTATTTAATTTTTTATCTCTATACTCACTTCAATTTTATATTCGTCTAACGCGTTTTCTAAATCATTTGTTTTTAATACAGTTTCTTTCTTTTAAATTTCGACTTCTAACTGGATTACTTCTCCTATATTTGCCTCTCCTTTCTTTCCACTTTATACTCTTCTCTTCTTCCCTCTCTTCCTATTTATATTACAGCCTCCCTTATTGCATCTAATTCAAATGCATTTCACTTGCAATTTCTTCAATCCTTTTTCTTCTTGTTCTTTTTTTGCTGCATTTTCGATATATCTTTCCTGTTTTTATTTTATCCTTCTCTCTTCTTCCCTCTATTCACTGGCGGCGTTTTCTTTCACTCTTTTGTTTCTCCTTTCCTCTTTCTTCTTTTACTTGCCTCCTCCTTTTTTCTTCTATTTTTTTAAAAATGTTTTCTTCTTTTTCTTGTCTCCTCCTTTCTTCTTCTAATTTTTTCTCATTTTCTCTTTCTTGTTTATCTTTTTCCTTCTCAGCTTTAAACAAATCAAGTGTAATATCTACATAAGTTTTCGACACAATGGTATTCTATTCTGCTATTATAATTATTTTTTTTTTGTCACATTTTCGTTTGTCTAATCTTTTACTTTAAACAGATAATCCGTTTCGATGTCTGATTTCTGACCATTTCACGCCTAACATTCAAGCCTTCTTGGATATTTTTTTATAATTAGTATTTTAAATTTTTAACCAATTAATTAATTATGTATTCTTTTATTTCAAAAAAAAGGAAGGGTTTTAAGTATTTTTAAATCGCATCCTGTCAGGGTCGCCAATTTTACCGCGGCTAAACCAAACTGATTGTCACTATACTCTCGTCCAGCCACTATCACAACATCCTCAGCCGTGTATGTTTTACGCTCTACTTTGACTTATTGTTGGTGGGTGATGTAGAGCCGAAACGCATCAGTTCAGCCGCGGTCAAAATATGATCCCACCCGACTTGCCAAATCCTGCCACGTGCGTAATCTGCCAGTCGATAAATCCCTGGACGTCATTTATCAAACCAACCATAATAGATTTTAAGCTCATTTCTTAATTATTTTATCAATATTAAAATGAATATAATTATTTGCTATTGCATAAATATTTATTAATTTTTTTTCTAACTTGATTTGACATGTTTCATTTTATTCTTTAAGTCTCAGTATGTGTGTGTGTGTATGTGCTTTATTTGAAATGTTTTATTACCCTAAATTTTTATACTTATATTATTCAGAGATACTAGCAAGATATTTAGAATATTGTAGCTAGGAAGGTAATAAACACTTAACTAAGTAGACCATTTTACTAAAGAAACTATGGGATCACTTTTGTAAATAGAATCAATAATTGTTAATGGCAATCCCTTTTTCTATTACAGCGAGACTTGCACAATATTTACAAATGATACAAGATATACAGTATTTTTCGATTGAAACTATCTTACATTTTCCCATTGCTTTTTACCGAGACCATTTCATACATAACACTTTTGTGCTATTGACATGCCTATTGGCTTTTCACCTTAGTGAATGCCAATTATATACAAAGATTATTATATATTTAATTTTTATATTTTTATTAAAAACTTATATTGCATGTACAATCTTTTATTAGGAATAGTATTACGTTTTAAGTACTATCATTTTGACTTTCCATTATTTAAAGTTTCTACAATTATTCAATTAGTATCATTTTAAAGACATTCACAACAATCAAAACAACTCTGAAAAATTTACTAAAAAAATTAGAATTAATATTTTTGTTGATTCTGAATATATATTTTTGGTGTGATCTAACTAATATTCTTGCAACTAACTGATTGCAGAAACATGTACATCACGATATCTCCTACAACATTCATGAATAATCTCAATTTTGAAAAAAATTAGAGAAATGCACTTTGACATTATATGGCTTATATGTACTGTTATGATTTTAAAACATTTATGTTTTTCAGTTTCTCCGCACAACCTTCTTACGTTGTGATATAATCTTTCTTACGCAAAAGGTAAACGATCATAGAAGTTTTCTGAGCTCACAACGTTATGTATTGTCCTTTGCTACTCAAACTATACGACCTATTGTCCATTCATAGCATAATGTCAGAATCTCTTTCTTCCAAGAAATATGTAAACGGATTTTTTTCTGCTTTCCGCTTCGTTCCCTCGTATTACTTTTAGAATGGTTAGTACTGAAAACCCTTCTGAATATTGTACGACGTTTATTGTGTCACAGATATTGGAACACAAACTAAAAAACTACATGTGATTTATTTTTAAATTTTTTTCACGTTACCCTCATTGTAATGACACAATCTGCCTTTACCTCGGTATAAAGTCTACAAGGACATCTTAAGCCAATTTGGGATTAAATCCAACTCGAAGTTTTCTCACTTGAAATCTGACTTTATTTCTGTTCAAAATTGTTGCTATATTTTGTTTGTAAACTTTAATGCAATCGTCTTCAATAACTTAGCATTATAGAGGAATCGGTCAGAACTGAGAGATACATTGCCTCATGGTCTT
Source organism: Prosapia bicincta (assembly GCA_036971475.1). Classification (NCBI taxonomy): domain Eukaryota; kingdom Metazoa; phylum Arthropoda; class Insecta; order Hemiptera; family Cercopidae; genus Prosapia; species Prosapia bicincta. The sequence goes on from JBAIZL010000001.1 coordinate 179,041,657, forward strand.
GATCGTGTACATAAGACAGGAAATAGATATCTACTATCAGAAACAATAAGAAATGAAAAAAATTTTATTCTGGAACGAATATTTGGAATTTTGTTTTGTTATATGTATTGGCATTACAATTCATTCATATTTAGAACTCTACGGTTCACAATGTGTTTATAATTTCTATTACTAAAACTGTATCCTACTGATCATTTTTCAGGCAATATATGACCCTAAATGTTTTTTGTCAATAAAGCTGTTGTTTTTGTACAACAAATAAGTGTCCATTCAGAGTTTCTTACTCTAAGTAGGTCTCAATCATACTTCCCTTATAAGACATTATCATTAAAATCATATTACCCTCTCAGAATACAGTTTTCATCGTTAACAAGACACACCCTTCATCAAAGTTTGTAAGAATAAGAGTTTACCTAAAAAACATGTTAATTAAACTTTGATGGTGTTTAAAACTTTGACAAATTACCGTAAATTACGCGTTAGCAGTAGCGTAAAACACAGAACCGTGTGAAAAGGTTTTCCTAACAACATAAGTATCTAATACTAGCAATGGGACAAGCTGAAGTTGAAATCCGGGAGATGAGGATTAGGTGTTTTAAATGATTTTAGTTACAGTTGTAACACAAAATATGAGTATGAGATTTTCACCGATAGCCTTACAAAACAATATACATTGCACGTTACAGATCAGATTTAAAATTATTTATAATCAAAACTTAGTATTAGAAAAAGAATATATAAAATAGGATTCATAAACTGTGTTTAACAAGCAAAAACGAGAAGTTGAGCTGCTCGGGCTCACAACTCACGTTAAATGGGGTGTACCATTTTAACTTAAGGCTCATTTGAAAACTTTCATTTTTTCTGCTGATTAAAATCTACAGTAAGGAAATAAATTTGTAGAGAATCCTAAATAATTTATATCCACTATTTGTAGTTACTTTTTTTATTTTAAAACTGTATATTCCATTGTAGAACGCCCTATGGATGTATGAGTCCTAGGTGCATTTAAATTAAAACAACTTTTATTCGATTTCCTTTGATATCTTCACATTTCCATAAAGCTCCGCAACTATATCAATCGTTTCACCCATTTAATTATGATCTCGGATGAACCTAACCACTTCTTACTTGAATAGAAGGGGATTTGTTATATAAAAAAGTTTACGTGTGTTGCAATGAGTCTACTCTCTGTTTGTAACACGTGTATTAATATTTTAATTTGATTTTTATTCGTTTATATACCTGGTCTGTTGATACCAATATCAAAACTATAATAGAAAAATTACTTAAGTGAATATTTTCTAACACTTATGGAAATTCTTTTACAAGAAGGTAAACGCGAAGAGAGTCAAAGACAAATAGTTGCATATACATAACAATCATGTACGATTCGTGTCCTGGATTTATTAGGTATTATAGAGGTAATTACCAGAAACTGTTGAGGTATGAATATAATAATTTGAACAGATATTGATCCAGAAAAATGTATACAAGTCGTACGCTATATATTAGACAAAGACATTGACCTATCAAAGAATCTTGCTAAGTCTTGCTTTCAATTTTCAGTTAATACTTTGGTTGAGGATTAGTTGTAGACCTAAGTTATAAACCTTAATATCTCCCCACACGAGCAAAAGGTAATATTGCATATAATGTTTGTATACGATTGTGCAACATAGGTAAGACAATACATGTAAGTGAACATACTGCATTCTATAGTGGGCCTGACCACACATTACTCCCTAAAGTTCTGTACAAAGATTGACAGTTCTCTGCTAATAAATGTTCTTACTACTGTTGTTGCCAATAAAGTAATTTATGGAATTCTTGATCAAATCAAACGAAGGAAAATTTTAACAACCTTCATAATTGAAAAGCTATTAATGATGAACAAAGACTGTGTTACAAAACTAAACCAGAATTAAACAATATACTAGTCAAATCGTTGTAGTTTCCGATTGCTAGTTTTACTTGATAATATGAGTACTTTTCATAGTGTAACTTTTGGTTAAATAATGAATCATTTTCAATGAACGTTTTACCCACTAAAGATAAAATATCTTTTAATTAAGTTAATGGAAATTTTGATTATTGTGAATGTTTACAAATTTTTTGTTTGGTTAAGCTCGTTTTTTCGGTTAGATACCAATTGATGTCATGTCTACCCCCAGAGCATTCGATGGCTAGCAGAATTAATAAACAGCAATCAGTATTGAATAATAATTTTTATTATTATCATCCGCATTTATAAGCTACTCCTATTTTTACTCTCTTCTACACCCCATTTTAGTACTGTTTTCGCTCCTTTTGCTGCCTACAGAAGGCCTTAATATAAACTTTATATAAATTACTGTTTATAATCGCCTATTTCTCCTGTATAAATATATATTTGATCCTGCAATGGTATATGGAAGTATCTTGTAACTGGAATGTCCACTACAGAGAGAGGCACTAATTGACTTATATCATACACATAAATTATATTTATGTTTTAATGGTTAGTTACCATCAAATTATCTGACCAAATCTATTAAAACATATGAATACACTGGCAGCCTCTTTCATAGACATATTTAATCTTAAGGCTTGTTGTCTAGTTCCCATTATATGGAAAAAGTAATTTTGAATTATTAGGGTCATTTATTTATTATTTACTTTAGTTTACCATTTTATTTTTTGTTATTAAATACAAAAAATGTACTTGAGCACTTCTAACTACGTAACATAAACAACACAGTGTTTGGGAACAAACTCTACTTTACTTTGACATTTTAAAAATATATACAATTCAACTACAACATAATTATCTAGCTGAACGCAAGTCTTCATAATGCTTAATAAATAATAGCTTTTTATTTATTTGGTTATATCTTCCTTATTCACATCTATACCCCCATTTATATCTTTCTTGAATTCTTTGTTCCTCATATTTATATATTGCAATATTTAAGGGTTTTTAAATTCTACGTATTTTGGCTCTTAGTCCCACAAGCCTGAGAATTAGTGAATCCACTATTAGTGAATTTCAACCAATCACTAAACAATTTTTCCAGTGCATCCAATACATTCAAAGCTGTAAGATCTGGTTCCAAATATTTTTAACTTTACTTAACGGTTAATTTTTCATTTTTCGCAATCTTGAGGCCATTGCCCTAAAGTTTTCTAAAGATTATTTAGCGACCTTTACTGCCTTGTTTCATTTAGCACACAAAAATGTTTAGTGATTCAACCGCTTTGAAAAAAAAGTATTTTTTTATGTTTACGACAACCATTCTACTGTGCCGCCCTTTGAAAGCATTTTATAGACTTGAGTTCTATATTTTAACTATTATTGAATATTATGTTACAATATATTATTTAAAATGTCAGTAATATAATTAAAAATATATAATGGTTTAGAATAAACTATGAAATAGAATTAAACTTCTCCAAACGAAATGTGTTTTACTATATTTCCTCTAGAAAGCTTTGTAGATAACTAATATATCGTTAGAGCTGCAATCCCGCTGCGGCTCTCTGATAAATCGGCTTACAAAGGAATTATGTTTCTCCTGGGCAAAAGGATTAACACATCAACACATTAGCCACTGCTATAACATCTGTGATTAAGTCATTAAAAAAAAGGTCTTCAAAATACTTCGTAAAGTTTTTATTCTATAAGAACTTTAGTAAATATTATACGTACAATTACACTAGTCCGTGTTTATTGATCTTAATAACCCATATACAATATAAAAGTTATTTAATATACACATGCATTTGTGTGCAGAAATCCTATTTATTTTGTCTCCAAAAAAAAGACGCCTTTTGGTGAGTATCGACTATTCTCATGGCTATTTACGAGAAACACTTAAACTTGTCCTCAGTTCACGAGAATAATATATGCTTAAGAGATAAAATGAAAGCAAGAAACAAGTGCGCATTCAATTACATCATGTAATAAAAGGTATGAAACATATGAGTGAGTATATATATAAAGACAAACAGTAAACTGCTGATTATCCATGGAATAAAGTGGTTCGGCAACGCCGGATAACGAATTCCCCGGATAATCCGCTATGAACAAAGAATATGCATAACGATCGATAATCGATTATTATACTATAAGTTACACAAATAATGATCCCGGTTAAAGCAATTCACAAATAATCTTCAGAGGACAAAATAAATACAGAAAATAATTTAAAATGTCGATATATTTGACGGATTATAAGTACATAAGTATATGTCAAAAGTAAGTATGTGTGTAAGGTGTACGGGTGTAAGGGTAAGAGTACGCGGGCGGTTAAGAGTATGCAGGTAAATTTTATGGTGTTGGCAAAACTGCAGGGGATGTCTGTTGAGACGTTTTAGTAAGCCTACAGCAGCAGTAGAAGAAGCGGTATTGTCATTTATCAGCTCCTCTTTGTTGGCAAAATACAAGGTAAAATACAGTTTTCTTACTTTTTATCAAATTTTTAGGATGTAAAACTTAAGGTGTTTTTAGTACATAAAGTACATAAATATTGTTTAAACCTATATTAAATGAAAGTGCATTTCTTTGGTAAAAACATCGTACTCTTGGCCTCCCTCTCTTGCTTTTTTCAATACCAAGAAAAACCTAATGAATGTAGAATTCTATTTACTTTTTCAAATGCATATTAATTTTTTTTCAGTAACCTTTTTCGGCACAATGGCACCTTATAAACGGAAATCAGAGGGAGCTCTTATTTCTAATGAAACAATTGAAGAGGCTAAACGGAAATTAGAAGCAGGGAAGAGTAAAAGAGAAGTGGCCAGGGAACTGGGGATTAACGAGTGTACCTTGAGGAAAAGGTTGAAAGCGGTAAGTTGGTATTTAAGAGTTCACATTTCTGTCTTATCAAATCACCCATATTTATCTCAAATCATGTAGGTCCAATTATGATGAAATCTCTTCTCTTTGCATTTCCTCCCATAAATTATGAGTTTTGCAGGCTGCTGAATTTCTGAGCAATGAGCAATATTGTGTATAGAAATTCAGCCTATATTTTTTACAAATCATTTTGTTGTAATTTTTATTTTACTAATATTAGTCCTACATACACATTTGTTTGTTTTTTTTGCAGGGTACTATACCAGTATCGCTAGGACGTTTCAAACGAGCTATGTTCTACGCATTGTTCACTTCCTGCTATTTTGTTCTGCCGAGAGAATAATATCACATTTGTAACTCTTTCAGCCATGTCATTCAGCCTTTAGATAAAGGATTCTTTGCACCTTTGAAAGCAGCTTATGCATCTGAAGCTGAGAAATTTTCTTGTGCAACATCTAGGAGAGGTAATAAGGCTTACCGACGTAGCAGGAATTTTCAAAGAAGCCTACACTGCTACAGCAAGAGTCAAGCTTGCCGAAAAGTCTTTTAAAATAACAGAAATCGAACCATATAATCCGGATGTAATAGATGAGGAACTATTTGTCCCATTATTAGAGACCGATCAACCACCTAAAGAAGTCCTTGGAGATGCTCCATATCCAATCGAAGGAACGGACAGCTCTTTACCAAATCAGACTAATAACTCCCCTGCAAAAACTTTAAAAAATATAATGGATACTGTTCAATCTATTCTACCACTTAAAAGTAAAGCAAAAGAAACTGAAAATAAAAAAAAGAAGAGACCATCACAAAAGTCAGAAATACTAACTTCATCACCTTTTAAAAGACTCTTGGAAGAGAAAAAAAGGAATTAGAGAAGGTAAAAGAAGAAAGCAAGAAATATATTAGGCCTAAAAAAAAGGTATCCAATGGACATACAAAACTAAACTTCGGAAATGACTACACAAGCCCATCTACAAGTACAGGACAAGCAAACCTAACCAAAGAAGAAGATGTTGACCCAACAATTTGCACAGGATGTGGAAACTCGTATTCTGAGAACTGGGTACAATGTGGTATCTGCAAGGAATGGTGGTACGAAGATTGCTCGGCTTATGAAAGTAGTGGGCCATTTGTTTGTGATCACTGTTAGTGTGTACTTTTAACCAACCTATTTGCGTACTCTTACCCTCCCAGTAAGACAAGAGTACGCACTTGACAATTTTTTAAACTTCATTTTTAATTTTGATGTGTTTATTGCTAAGTAAGTGAAATTTATAAGAATGTTTCATATATAAATAAAGAATATTTTACAAAATTTTGAAGTCTGTATATTTTTTATTTACGCAGATATACCTAAAAAAAATCACTAGGTGGGTAAGAGTACGCAAGTAGTGGGGGTTGTCGCACAGTGTCTATTTGTGTCACAAAGCCATAAAGATCGATAATGTATATGACAGACATGGATAATGCATATGTCACGTCCTAGACTATTTATAGCCGAGATTAGTTGACATTTATTTACAATCTTATAATACACATTAGATTTTCGGGCGTCCAAGCATTTTGTAATTGTCTCTTATATACAGTAGTCTGATCGGCCCTTCTATTTCGCTGGCCCGCGAAGGGGTGCTTCCCTTTCAAAGTAAAAATTAGTACGTACATATTTACATATCTATTCCCTTCATCTTAACTTTTATTAAGCCTTTTATGTATTTACGTCGTAATTCACCGTTTGTAAATTTAAACACAATAATCTGATTGGAATAAAAATTGGATATTTGTAAAACAATGGCAGACACCGGATAATCCGCAAACCGGTTAATCCGCCCACGGAAAATCGGGATTATACTATATATATATATATATATATATATATATATATATATATATATATTATAACGTACATACTCAATTTTTTCTAAAGGATAAATTAACTCTTAGGAAATCAAATTAATACGCAGTTACTTGTTTTTACAATACCTACTTTATTATAATCCTGAGGTCAAAACGGTAGGATTTATAGGTAGTTAGTTATAATTAGTTTTAACTAACTCTAATTTTGCCGGTAGGCATCAAAACTCTTATGTTTATATTCATGTCACCATGTCTATTCAACTGTCCTCATTTATCTTGAGGCGTGTACAGGTTACTGCAGCTGGTTTGTTAAATTTTATATTTGGATGAATTAATACTGTTTATAGAATTAATCAAAAGTATAAAAGTTACTTGATATTTTTTTTACTATAAAGAGTTGTTTTTAAATTTAAGATAACTGATTATTTATTACTTGCTTGGTTCCCTGTTCTACTTCACTAGAAACAAATTCTGTAATTCACAAAACTCTTTGATTTTAATTTCTATTTTCACAAGAAATGCTTCGATGCGAGAACTGACTTTGTTAATTCTCCCCTTATTAATTCCACTTGGTATTCAATTATGTCCCACAATAATTCTCTCGTACTACTTTTCTGTCTCCCTCTGGTAATATAACTAATTATCTCCCTTATTTAATCTCTCTTATTACCCTTTGATCTCCCTTGTTTAACATCACTACTTGCGTAAAAAAAAAAAAAAAAAAAAAAAAAAAAAATTTAATCTCTAGTACTACTTTTACATTGCGACGCTACTTTATTTAAATTTAACATTTCTTATTTCGCCCTTATTTTGCCTCCTTCCAGTCTTAGAACTTCACCCTTTTCAGTCTTGAAAATTAGGTACATAAGGTAGTACATATGATTTAATTTTAAAAAAAATATTTTATTAGATAATTATTTTTCTGAAGATGCTGGTACTATTTTATCGGCGAAAAGCTTTGAATAAATATATTCATTAAAAGTAGGCTATTCTTGTTTTTGAAATATTTTAAATTTATTAACTATATTACAAGAAAACATATCACCATATTTAATATATATATATATATATATATATATATATATATATATATATATATATATATATATATATCGCAATATGTATTCTTGTGTATTAATAAAAACGGAGTCAAAATAAAAATACAAGAATTATAATTGAATTTACAATTCAGTAATTGTAATTTCAAATATAATTCTTTTATTTGTATTTTGATTTAGTTCTTTAAATATATATATATATATATATGTATGTATGTATGTGTGTGTGTGTGTGTGTGTGTGTGTGTGTGTGTGTGTGTGTGTGTGTGTGTGTGTGTGTGTGTAATTTATAAACTGTTTACATAATAAATCCTATAAGGTAAATTCATCAAAAAAAAGAATGAAATAGGAAACGAAACAATACGAACGAATTTATTATCATCCTCCTTATTTCCAAACTCGTAAAGCAGAAAGAACTGGACACGTAGTACAAAAAAGGGATATGTCTGATAAACCATGGTTAAACACTTTTAAGAAATTATGAACTACAATGACTTGTAAATAATGTTTTGATGTTTATACTATGCTTAATCGGAACGAATGTCACGGTGGAATTTCGAAGTTTCAACCTGTCCACCCGAATCTTGAATCGTTTAAGCCAATTGATCCACACAGAGAATATTAAATCATTTTCTCAAGTGCTAAACCCTATTTCTGTCTCTGTCTTCTAGATTTTAAAAACATATATCAATCTCTAAAAAGTAAAGAAAATATTTTGAAAAAAATAATTATTACAAATATTTAAACTCAAAATTGGAATTTGAAATTCTCTTCATCGCAGTCAAAATAAACTACCCAGAAGTATACTCTATAGTACTAGATAATGTTATTTCAGCTGGAAAATACGTTCGTTTAATTCACTTCTACCCAAAACCTTTTTCATGCTTTTCACGTCTATCGTCTTTGTCCTGCAAATACGGAGTGTCCAACACCGGAAACAAGTTTCAGAGTTTATGATAGTCTAGCTAGATAATTGTGTAAATTTAGGTAGGCAGTTGTCCAAAAAGTTCACCTTAATCAGAAATTGTGACATTCCTTAGTTAACACTTTCGTTTGACAGTTTGTATTATAGATAATTGGAAATATTTTCGGGACAATTTTTAGAATGCAAGCGATAACTAAAACGTTGAAAACAAGCCATATTCAGGTATCGTGAAATATTTTCTGTAGGATTTTCCTTTGGAAAACTTTCTAAATAGTATCACGGTTCTTTGTTTAAGTTTACATAAATTGTAAACCTTTCTAATATTTAATTTTATTTATTATAACTTTGATATAGCCTTGAATAAAAAAGAAGAAGGGTCTAAGGGGAAAACCGGTTGTAAGGTTTTACAAAACTTTTCAGGAGACATTTTTAGACTATTTAGGCTTTTATTTTGAATCAGTTAAAAATAATTACATTTTAAACTTTTTTCATAGTGTCTAAATTAGTTTTAAAGTTCTCACTAAGATAAAGAATAACGCCATGCACATTAAATGCATGTAATGATTTTTTTACCATTTGTGGTTTTCACATTGCATTTTGCCTCTTTTTAGACAGTTATTTTTTACTTGTGGGTAGTGGAATTTTTTTCGCATATTCCACTATCATTGAATCCTGAAGCATATGGGTAAATTCATATTCATGAAACATAATCTTCCTAGTCGGTGGTGTAGCACGGCCTCGTTTACTCCTGTAAATCCTAACCAAGTCAGATGTCCATCATTTTACCATTGATTGGTCAACCTCTAATATATCAAACAGGAAGGTTTATATCTTGAAATTCTATTGGTCTTAGCCCAGTTCTCTGGCCACTCTGCTTTTGATTTTTTTTTTTTTTTATTTAAGCACAATTCTGGTCACACTTATTGTAGAAGTGTCCTTTTTAGGAAATATATTTGTCACCTTTGTAAACATATTCTCCTTTGTAGACAAGATGGTGATAAAATATGATGATAAAATATTTTTATTTCGGGTTGAACATGAATTTAGCTCTTTGACTTGTGAATATAAAAAGTCGTCGAAAAAATGTTGAGTAAAACTACACACCTCATCACTCCCCTTGTGGCCAACAGATTTATAGTATATATAAAATATACTTTGGCCAGTAGATAGAACGTGGATGTTAAAAATGTACACCTATAACTGTCTCTTGTAATAGACTTAATTTGTTGTAATGTTGCCAACTTGATCGTTTCTTATTCATTCACAGTAAATATTTTCCTCTTCGCTCTTTTACTCCTTATTTTAGATTGTCGCAGAAGTTCATACCCCTGTAAATACACTGCGTTGGTTCTACTACTATAATGATTGACTGTAGTAGAGTCTTAATTTTTAATTGTCAATAGTATATCAGATTTTTCAGCATAAATTTCTCCAAAATTCAACTCTAATTCGAAGTTATATTTCTTAGCTTTGAATTCATCACAAAGTGAACACGTATCGCTCCTCGGATAGTGAAATCCATTATTAAATTTGGTGTGAAATAAACCTCTGGCCGCCTTTTGTAACATACTAAACAGTGTTTTTATTTTAAATATTCAGATAGATACATTGTTCTAATATCTTTGAGGCTGTATTGACTCTTTCTGACTTTTAAACTATGTTACACTTCCTATCCTTTGGAATTCCAACTTTTCTTTTGACCTATTTATCTATCTGATCATTTAATAAATTTTACCCTTGTCATTAACATGTTATGTATAACTACAATCCCGCAAACAATTATTTCTACTAGTTAGTCATCTCTATGATGTCTAACTCGGTACGAATTAGAAGCATATCTGCGTGAAGACTCTAATGTTTTGAGGTTTTCGATTACTAAGTCTCACCACTGGCTAAACAGTAACCTACCCATAAAAGTAGCAATGAATTTTATTATGAGATTTCATACTATTCAGTCTTGTAATAGTTTTAACTTTTAATCAGCAACCTCGTCGAAGTATTGTGTAAGGAGGGCCTGGATCGTTACACTGAAGACGAATCTTTTCCGTAACCTCTCGCATTTAACTGTGATATAACATTCCCTTGCATGTAGGCTAAACCTACTCTTCTTCTGATGAGCTTCCATCTTGTAATTAATTTGAAATATCACTACCTAAACTATACAGTTGATATTATACAAACTTTACATTTTATTAGCAAAACAGCGACTGGATCAAAACACTTACGGGAAATTGATACTGTGCATCTTAATGTCCAGACTTTCAAGGTCTTGGCATAATCCGCCCTAGTATAGGTATTTATAACGGCTTGTCACCTAAGAAGTGTTCCCTCACGACAAATAACCATAAACAAACTACACGAAATTATATTTCAGACTAGAATATTAATCCCAAAAAATATAACCATACCTTTTTCCCTTTGGACACTTGAAATACGTTATAAGTACCATTATACACACACACACACACACACACAAACACACACACACATATATATATATATATATATATATATATATATATATATATATATATTACATATTTGGAATAGATTGACTATACGGTGTCAAACTCGTAGAATTGGTTTTAAATAAATTCAATTAATTTACGTAGCATCTTTGAATGTACAAACATTTAATGACCTGAGCTTTGTGGGGTGATATATTTTCCGCAACAAGAAATCTTTTAAAACGAGATGAGTAAAGAGAATTTTATTACAAAATGTTTCTTTAACTTTTGTTCAGTACTTGTTCATTCTAAACTATTCAGTAACAGTTATTATTCCTATTGTTTCTGGAGTATGGTTCGAGGAATGGTTCTAAACTATCGTTGAAAATCTTTGGCGTATATTTCAGAAATTGTGGTTGCCAATCCTATTTATTAAAATTTGTGTTTATGAAAACATCTTAATAAAAACATATATTTTGCACTAATATTTTGACTCCTCCTTCCATAATTGCATTGATGTTTATGACATTTTGTTGGCCAATATAAATAAAGTAAAAACACTTATAAATATGTTACACCTTCCTAGTTAGGGTCTAAGGTGACTACTGTACACTCCTCTCGGAACGGTCGTCCTCAACAATTATAACATTAAGTGCTACTATAGTCAAGTACAACAAATTTACAAGTGCGTTTAGCTACAAAATATTTGCTGGCGTGAAGATGGAATCAATTAGTGTAAATAAAGTGTTGCCTGTTGCACTGTTAACGTATCAAAACGTTTATAAATAGTGCCTTCTCTTTGTATAAAAAATACTGTTCAAATCACATTAGGTTTGTTGTGAAATTGTGTACTTAAAAGAAATCCTCAACAGCAAAGTATCTGAATTCATATATACAAGAAATTATGGTACAACACTTTACAGGGCACTATATTTTCCCTAATTAAAGATATCTATGTCGATGACGATATGCTTGCAAGTTCTCAATCTATGTACAGAAACTTTCCATATAGTATTTATTTATTTAGCTCACCCACCAAAACACATTGCGGACAAATTTACCTTGCACTGTTTTAAATATCCTAAAATAAATATGTGATACTACGAGCATTGTTCGTGTCTTTCGAACGTTATGTACTTTCAAACAAAATGTCTACTTCCCTCCTTACACGAACATTGAAAACTGAAAAATCTAAACAGCAAAACTAAGAAAGCTGCATTAAAATAACACATATTTCGCCAAAAGTTTAGTTTTAAACTCATACCAGTAATAAGGACTTTGAGTAATAAGTACAAATTAATTTTTAGTCAAACTAACCAACAAGAAACTCATGATTTAAGGGAATTCAGGAAAACGCTGCCCAGATATAAAGTGTTTCAGTGCCACTAACAGAAATATTAGTAGAATATTTACATTGAATCACTCGACAAATATTGCGAATATGTGTTTAATTAAATCTGGGCTATATGAAATAATGAATAATAATGTATATATGACTATAATTTCAAGGAGAGAGTCAATAAAAGATCGTTTTATACCAAATTGCATTTAAACCCCCCGACCAATTTCTGCATACATATATACATCGTTTACAACATTACTGTCAAAGCAAGCATCTCTGACTGAAATTATACTTGTGATGTAGCTTTGAGTATTTTGGCTCACTGGATGGTGCTAACTTTAGTAATAACAGCCTCAGTACATTATACAACTCTTGCAGTGGCAAGAGATAAGAACTCTTAACTGTGCGTCTGCCACACACTTGTTATTTTAATATGTCGGCTTTTACATGTTTTAAACCGCCTCTGCTTTACAGTGTTACATAAAGCTATATATAAACTCCCTTTATATCTTACAATCGCAAATACTACAGAATAATAAAGATTTTATTCAAAACATTTGAGTTACGGTCAAACCGATTAAAGCATTATCCGAAAACAGTGGAACACTAAATTATTTCTGTGAAATTTATTGACACTGTATTTTTACAAATACTTTCAAAATAACCAACAAATCTTAAAAAAAAATAATCTTAAAAGAGTATTCTCTACGAACTGGTAGGCCGATAAATAACGATTTCCAATTCTATTGGTGTATTTCGAAAGTAGTTTGTGTTTTTTAATACATACATTAAATCCTTAAAAATACGATCTAAAATTAGAGGTTGAGAAAAAAACCCGAAAAATTTAATACTAATATAGGTATTGTTTTTCTGTTTTGTAACGTGTTTTAGGAGTTGGTAAAATGTTTAACACGAAATTATAAAAACTGTTTGGATTCTTAAAACAGAACAAAGACTCATGAACATTTTTTGTATAACCACATGTATCAGTGAGTAATGATATTCCAAAATTGGTTATATATAACTATACCTAGTTATGAAAAAAGTAACCAGAAGGATTAAGAAGGAAAATACAACAAACCTTGTTATTCCCTCAAACTTTGAAAGCATAAAACGCCTAGACTTCTTATTTTGCAAAATTACAGAAATTCAATTTGTTCTACTTAAAAACCGCCTCCTTAATCTATAAGGTGATGGAATTACGTTTCCCAAAAGACTTTTAAGTTTTCACTTACGTAAGGTAAGCAAACATTAATTTCTTTTTACCAACCATATTTATATTGGACTTATATTTTCTAGCTATGTTGTAATATAGTATAATATAGTGCAATGTTTCGTTAAAAAAACCTTGATTTTATAAAGTTTTGTATATTGTAGGTGAGGTTATTCTTGTGCTTCTTCTAACGGCTGTAACATTTGGAATTTGAGTATCCGGTTTTAATATTTTTCTGTGTTCCTAAGGACTTTCTTCAGTAACGGGTGTATTTTTCATTTGCGATATAGTTACGTGTAGATAAACCTAGGATAGATTTATTTATATTCATAGTTTATGGTTCTACCTCGAAAATTTTGTGTTTTTTAGAGAATTATAAAAAGTAGAATTATGTTTAAAAAATGCAATATATTTTCTCTATATCTAACAACAGCAATTATTGTGTGTTTCTTATTTTTTAAATTTTATTACGGAAAAATTATCTAGGGGTTTTAGAATGGAAAAAGTGTATGTATATACATATATATATATTCTAAAAGAATTTTGCGTATTTAAACAAAGAAATTGCTCATAATTTTGAACAGTTAGAACACTAATACGTATTATTGCGTACCGCGTACACCAATTTTAATTCAGCTATATCTAAAATGGGAAAACGTTCTGGAAAATCCGAAATGATTGGAAATTTAAAAAATTCCAAAGTATTTGTTTTCTATTAAGGTGTAAATATATTTTAGAAAAATGTATGATTTTTTTACCTTTAAACAATAACAAAACTATTTTAAAATATAATTGAGAGCTTATAATATGATACTTGACTTGACAAGTAAAATAGATTTTTTTTATCATGGAGGATAACTACAAAAACAAACACTAATTAAAATTATATGTAAATAATGTAATATAATACTTATCTTAATTTGATATAACTAACGTGTAAATTTATTTCTTAATAATTATTTAAACAAATTGTGTCGTAAACATACCTTATTGAATCTAATTCTGTAAATATTAATCTAGACACAAACAACGGGAATGAAAGCTACAAATCATTTTACCTTTTTCAAACACTATGCAGTAACTGCGTTAATGTTAGTAAAATATGTTACTGTAAGATCCTATTTAACCTAACCTTTCTACTTGCATTTGGTTACAAAAAAGACTTTCTTTAAAAAGTAATTTATATAAAAGTTTAACGCACATACGGAAGAATGCCAGTTCTCAATAAATATAAAAACAAGAAGGAATGATAATAACCATACAGATAAAAGAAACAAAACACACAGTGTCAACGCGATGGTAATAAAATTCTGTCGTTGACGCTAGTTCAATCACTACATACTTTTGTCACTACTGTCGAGGGATAAAGCGATTCAGCTACAGTTGCCATGTTGAACCACAGAGCCACTAACAATACCCCAAGGGACCGGTATTCATACAGTCAACGTTTCCCCTCGGCGAAATCTAGTGACATGGGTAAACGTCTAGACTTTCTCGACACTGAAATTTAATCACTGAAATAGTATTAAATACATTGCCTTTTATTACAAATACGCTGATACTTTGTGTCGTTTTTATTCTCTGTTTAGAAAGATGTTTGTAGAAGAAGAACGGGAAGCAAGGATTTGCGTGTCTACAGTGTCATGATTTCTCTTGACCATTCCAAATATGTTGTAATGTTTGGTCTCAGACCAATTCCTGAGAATGGTGTAGTGTTATATATGTTAGTAATCCGATATGGGGACTTATTCATGTAGAAGATCTAAGACAATTAAAACCAGCTTTAAATAACCAATTGCTGCAAAAGAATTATACGATGTGATTTAAAATGGTACTCAGAGAACAGAGCACATTCGGATGATTGTCAATTCCAGTTGTCATGTGGATAGGTTTATGTTTAATAGGCTATTACAGAAAAAGTATAAAAATATATCCGAACATTGCTATACCATTACATCGATTACTATGAACGGATATACCATTTAATTCCGACACTAAAAGAGTAAAGGAAGCATTAGCGGAACTTAAAGAAATATTAATCAACAAACTTGTTTCTAGTTACCAGATCTCACAAAACAGTTTTTCTTTGCTACTAACACTTTCAAAAATACTTTATTCAAAACATAACCCAACAGCTAACTTAATGACACGGTAAAATCAGAGCACTTTCGAATATAATGGATAATGACAGGAACCTATCATACAGGAACTTAACAAATATCATGAACGAGTAAAAGATATGCATCGTGTAGTTGTCATGGAAATGATACAGAAAAATATGAGAAATTTATTCAATGAATTCAAAACAATGATTATCATATAGATATAGAACCGCTATTAGAATCTATAGTAGCTACAAACCAAAAACATAATACAACAGTTTATTAAACAAATGAACACAATCTCGAATATAAATGATAAGATTACAAAAGTAAGTCGAATAAACGCAATAGTAACTGAATTAGAATTAATCCAACAATATTTCCTAACCACTAACACATTAATGCTAATAATAAACAAGATCAATGACACTGCTATAAGTCTAGAACTGTCAACATACTGCATGCTAAAAGCAGGAAAAAGGATATATATATATATATATATATATATATATATATATATATATATATATATATAATAAATTTAAAATATTTCAAAAACAAGAATACTTTTAATGAATATATTTATTCAAAGCTTTTCGCCGATAAATTTTACATATAAATTTGTCAAAATTTTACATATGATTTAATTTTGTAAAAGTATTTTATTAGATAATTATTTTCCTGAAGATGCTGATACTATTTTAGCGGCGAAAAGCTTTGAATAAAATAGTCATTAAAAATATTCTTGTTTTAGAAATATTTTTAATTTATTAACTATATTACAAGAAAACATATCACCATATTTAATATATATTGTCAGTTTTGTGGAGGTACTATGACAGTAAAGCACACTCTGCTTGAGTGTGATGAGTTGACCGATTTATATTTACTTTGCGATATTCGAGGATATTTAAATGTGGTTTTAAGGACGGTTTCACGGCTTAACACTCTAGTTAAGATCATGCTTAACACTCCCGCATCCTCACCGAATTGTCCCAGTTTTGATCGTAATTCAGATTTGGAACAAAACAATGCCCGGGCATTATCGCCGATTCAAGTTTATAGTTTTAGCAAGAGGTGGGAATAGTAACAATTCTCTTCCAATGTGTGTACAGTGAGAACTATATTAAATGTCTGGTAGTTTTGTATTTGTGTGTAAACAGAAACAAAGCTATGTTGAAATGGATAGAAATAATTTATAATAAAGGACCTTTATCTAGTGAAGTAAACCTAACATGGATTAGGGCGTCCGAAGATATCAAGGAGACAAAGAAGGAAAACTCATCAGAGAAAGGTTACTAAAAACTTTAAAAAACTTTGAAGGTAATCAAGTTTGAGTAGAAAGGATACTTGTATAAGCATGTTCTAGCAAGAAGCGCGAGTCCTATTGAAACTAATAATATCCGTTAAACTCCAGAAACATGAAGGTTTAACACTATTATTGAACACATCAAGTTACAAAAGAATTAGAAATGACACAGTGAAAAGTACAGTAGGTACAAACCCAAGATGTGGAAGACATTGTTACCGAAACTAATCCGTTGGATAAACGCCTTAACAATTGATGCGCTTTTAAATATCGAAACTAAACTCATGAGGAGTTTTTTAAATTTTAAAATGTCTCGGACCTTCTACAGTTCTTATTGTAAATGAACATTATAAGAACATCATCGTAACGTTAAATTATAAGGCACCTTGAGTACTAATAAAAATTTGAGATGAAGACAAAGTCAAATAGTTTTTGAAGAGCAAAAACTCTAAAGTACGTTTCTTAAGATTTTTAAATTCACCACTAATTAGTTTTAGTTAGAGTAGTAGTTACCTTAGATCTTGTTGGAGATAGATAACTTACATCGGAATATGTAATATATACTTTAACCTGGTAAGTTACCAGCCAGAGTAAATATTTAAACATAATGAAAGTTAGCCTCCCGAAAATGCCCTTTTACGATGAGAAGGTTGGAATCCTCTCGGGGCTATTTTTTTTCGTGCCATATCCACACAAAATTAATTTCTATGTCCTTTACTGGTTTGCGTTGCCTCACTTAATGCCGTAAAAAATAAAAAATTGTGCTTGTGGAACGTGCTTATCCACTAGCCTAGTGTGAATCGTGCAGTAGCGGTAGAATAACACAGATAAATAGATGGAGCTGTTCAAAAATAGCCGCTGCAATGGTCGTACATGATTGATCTTGATGATCATAAGAGAATGCATAGTGTATATTTAGGAATTTAAAAGTAACGTTGTTAATAATATACATTTCTTTAAGTTATGAAAGGAATAGATTACTTACATGTTCGTAATATATTTCTGTTAAGGATTTCCAATCGCCATTGATGTTCATATTTGGAAAACCATTCACTTATGTTATAACTCATTGGAAACAATGATGAATTTATTAGTTACTAAACCTGTGTTTAGGTTGCAGTACAGTAAGCCTATTTCACATATTTTTAGTTTCGGGGGAACTAGAATTTTGATTTAATTTTAAAGGTCAGATTAATTCAATTTCCCTTCAGTTTAATTTTTCTTTAGTACATATCGCTTAAAGAATGTTTGTAGTTATCAATAAACGTTTATAAACAACATTAGATGGTCATGGTTTCATGTTATGTTCCAACACTTTTGCTTGTTTACCAAAACAATTTTACTTATTGTCTTTGGGAATATCAGAAGAAGTTAAAAATTTAAACCAGCCAATACGGATTGTAGAAGAAATACTGGTATTGCCTGTTATTTTTATCGTGAATATCGTTCTAAGCTTTTTCATTTTATTGGCATCTATCCGAAGTATTTTAAATTTTAGTGTTTAACCTAATTTTGAACGAATATTCTACTTTAACAACAAACGGTAACGGTTCTGACTGTTGTAAAGATATTCATAGAACTTAAATATTTAGGAAGTATCCACTATTTCAGTATTATTTAAATATTCTTTATTTTTGGTAATAAACAGTTTAGTTCTTATAAACAGCATATTGAATTTTTTCCGTAAAAACAAATTTAAAATATTTCTGTAACTTCCATCCTTAGGTGAAGGAAAGGTTTCAATCTGTAGTCACGCTCTTAATGTGCGTTATCGTTGTATAATATACTCATCTTATGAAGCACGTTGTATAGGCAAACATTTTTTCTTAAACGGACTACTTTCATTCACAAGAATACAATCATTAGTATTAGGTCAAGATGACAGGTTGAGCTTTTGTCTTGAACGTAGGCTGAAGACAGTCTGGTTAGAGGTATTTTAGATGCAGTCATATATGTTGAAAAGAGCTATGTGTTACGGAATGTGCTCCTTCAGTCACCAGGAAGACGCCAAGGATCTGTTACCTTCGGCTCTCCATACCATTATGCTACTTTTCCTAATTTAGTTTGATTAATTTAGAAAGGGACGGGAAAACGCTAGTTTATCACAATCAGCGGTTTAATATCGGTCAGCTGAAAAGTACCGATCTCACGTGAGGATCATTGGAACTATTTACTATTTTTTATCTACGGAGATCGAGGTTTGGCGGTTATATAAAAAGCTATTATATATATATATATATATATATATATATATATATATATATATATATATATATTTCGTAAATATTTTGGTCAGAAAAAATTAATTCGTAAATATTAACATATGTAAATTACTTTTAGTTATTTACGTTTCTGACAATAGAGGAGTTGAAATACTAATGCCGATGGTTAAGTACTATTAAATTGTGTTTTAATAGAATCAAGCTATGTTTACCTCCGCAACAAAAGCAATTTATTTCATCTAATAAATCCAAATTTTATAAATATATTTCAACTATAAACCCAACTAGTAATGATTTTGGTTTAAATGACACTTATTGATACAAGCAACTTTATATAACGCTTACACACACACACACACAAACACACACACACACACACACACACACACACACAAACACACACACACACACACACAATTGTATGTATCAAATATTTCTAAACAACTAATAATTGTATATTTGTAAATTTTTTCTCGAAAACTACTCTAAGCATTTACACTAAAATTGGTATATATGGGGTTTTAACTTCAGGAATTCAATGTGGGCTAAATCAAAATTTGCTGAAAAATGGTCATCACCACTTTTCAAAAAATTTTAGATAGCCTATATATATATTTGTGTGTGTGTGTGTGTGTATTTGTGTGTGGGTGTGTGTGTGTGTGTGTAAGCGTTCGGAGGAATCATGACTTACACAAATTATGGTAAGCAATAGAGTAAAGAGATGACGAGGAAATGAAATTTAAAAATAATGGCAAATTAACGTAGGAACAATTTATCCTTTTTTAGTTTATTTATCTATTTTTGTCTTCATTTATTACCAATAGTACGATGTTATACCTATACTAAACTGTTTAGCCTTATTGTTAAGTATAAAAATATCCCATGCTTACAATGAAGGATGGAGTCTTTAAATATGAGTGAGGTTAGTTTTTCAAACATTTTTATTTTTGGTCTAATTTTAACATTGGTTTATTTGTCTTATAACTTATTGTTTAATTGCTAAAGATATTTTCATCACAAGGTGTAATATTCTGTTTGTATTAAAAATTACAATCTGGATATGCGACAGTTGCCGAAAAGAAAATGATAAATAATTACCTCCTGCCATAGATGCGCGTAAGCTATTATAGTGTAGAATGTGTTGCAATGTCAAGCCAGGACTTGACTGGTGGCAGGGAAAATCATATAGAGGAGTCAATCAGCTAGTTTCTGGAATCGACTTATACTGGATATCTGTGGAACCACTTTCATAGTTAAATATCGTGATGTGAGGACTTTATGAGATGAAATATAATGAATAACCCACATGGCTGGATTACAACAACTTCGACTTTTCGTAAGAGGAATTTTTAGCGTAATGTATAATCTGTTGGAATATTTTAATTATACCCATCAGTAACATACGATTTTTAAGCAGTGCCAATTTCATATTTTCGTTTACATTACAAGGTACATTACATTGTGGTTGCCAGGTAAGATACTTTGTGGTGACCAAATACATGTTATTATCTGTGATATTACAGTCGCCGGACAGAAGACAAACAAATCCCAAAGATTTAGTAAATCTGATCCCCCCCCAGCTGTTTACACCTGATAGTGTAATTGCTCCAATGCTACAATTAACTACGCATCCTATTTGCTCGCGTCATTGCCGCGTCCTTAGTTTCAAGCAAGAAAGCTATAATTCGTTCTAATTGCAGAATAATTACAGTGCATTACTATAACAATTGGTAAGATTTTTGCCGATTGATCTTTGACCTGTTATTATATAATATGTGATAATACTCTAATAACGTTAATGAGCTTTTAGGGTTATTGTTTGGATTACCAACATTAACAAACATAAATACTATACAAAATTACCATTACTCTCATCTTCTTATAGCCGTTTATTTGAAATCAACTTCTGACGATATATTTTTCCCATTACGAAAAATAAAAAGAAACAAAAATGATTTGATTTTTTCTTTATTTAAGAAAAGTAAATAGACAGTTTTTCTCAGATAAGTAATGAATAAATGATAATATAAAGGCCTCGAATATAAAGTCTACCAGTTGTTGCAGATAGTCTAGTTGATTTTCTTAGCAGTACCAGGTGATTTTCACTCCAGATAATTGATTATCAATTACATCCGACAAGTAAAAGACATTACCCTGATTTGCAAAGGTCGATACCCATATATATTCTAAAATGCTATTAAACCTTGCCAATTATCTCATACTGTACAATAAAAACCATAATATGAATAAAAAGTAAATAAATGATATTGTATTTAATTGTGTAACGTTTAGTGAGACACTTATAAAAGGGGTTCAGAGCAATTAAATAATGGAGTATTTTTAGAATCAGTTGACATTCAGAGACTACAAGGAAAGGCTGTAATCTATTAGAGTAGGCAGCGCATGATAGCTATGGTTGGTTCTGAATACAAAAATCGATGACTTCTATGCGCAGGTAAAGAATGAAAATGGTCTAAGCTTTTAATCAAATACTAAATATATTTAAATAGTTGGAACTTATATTTTTAAATTAAATTAACCTAATTCCTAACGTTTTAAAAGTACTTGGCTCTTTAACGTCGTAACTTGTAGTTTAAACATACATTACAAAGTTTAAGGAGTAGGAAAGGGACCAGACTGCTTATTCAAATTACATCCACCCTCTATATAGTGCATGCCATTATATTTCTTTGATATCTGCTACCGTTAAAATCGAAGAGGAAATTGTTTATTGTATTTTTCTCATATTATATCTATAAAGCACTAGTCAGAAACAATGGGGTGTGACACCCCCAAACAGGTCGAACTTAATAAAATAGTCCTGTACATAGTTGTACAGGACTTCAAATAATTTACACTTAATCTAAAATGAATTACTTAAAGTTTTCCAGTTAGAAGTTCGCAGTGCCTTTGTTAAAATAAAAACGTGTCTGAGGTTGAATAAGTCCTACATAAACAGCAGGTACAATCCCTATTTTCTTATATACACCTCTGTTTATATATATATATATATATATATATATATATATATATATATATATATGTATATATATATATATATATATATATAATATATATATATATATACATATAACATGATTTAAAAAATATTCAAACAGAATATAAATTACACGTTTATTAAGTAAAGTTGATGCTCACTTTAACATATAATCCGTTTTTCTTCGAAATTTTTTCAATTAAGACTGTACTTTCAATACTATTTTTAGCTAAAAATAAATAATGAAAATTATGCGCCTTCACAGTATGTGGTATGTAGGACCTTGTACCCGAAACTAGGATTCAACTTGGCATGGAGATACAAAGAGATCCAAACCGTTATGAATAATTGTAAAATATAAGATTTTTCTGACAGCTAGGGTTAAATTGTAGTTCTTACTATACTTACAAAAAAAATTGTATTATACTTATATGGTTAAACAAAAAATTATTGATCACCTAATATTTGGAAAATTTGTAATCCATGGAGATAGCTTACAACATACAATTTAAGATTATGCTTAAACTGTCTATTCACATTGCTAAAAAGTAGTTAACTAATTTACAAATTACTTAGTAATAGTAATTGTTTTACATAAATATGTGATAATGTCTAGGCCTAGGTCATCTTGTTGCTATTACATGAAAAAATATCCCAATTTATATATATTCATTAAAAAAAAATTGTGTGCGTGTTATAGTGGTATGCGTCTAGTAGCTTGCATCAATTTCAAAATGTTATACAATAATGAAATATATGCATTGAACGAAGTTATGTCGCAGGTCCTGCGGAGTGCTGCCCCCGTGTCGCTGTAAATTGAAATACAAAATAAACTTCGCTAATTAAAATAATTCAATAAAAAGTCAATTTCTTTAAATGAGGTTTTTTGAACATAATTAAAAAAGTAATGAAGAGAATGTTTTCTAAATTAATAACTATATTATTAACTTCAGGAATGTTATCCATTGAGGCCCTAAAAATATTCAGCATTAGAACACATTTCGGGGATGAGCGATGTTGAATAGGGTAGTATTTTCGGTACTGTTAATATTCTGGGTCAATATTGAAAGACTGTAATTTAATTGTGTTTCAATGAGAGTTTAATTTATTGAAGAAACCATAAAGAGAGTTTCTCTACACGCTGGCCATGAGAGAATACGTTTTTATTTGTCACATTTAACAATACCCCTTTAACATTTAAAAAAAAAAATCAATGTATACCTTTCGACTTAAAAGTAAGGTATTTATTAACTTCGTAAGTGTTTAGCTTATTTCTCAAATACCACAAAAAAGAGGGAAAGAGAAGAAAAACTATGTACAAATTTGCCTTTTCCAACTTACTATCAAAAAGATGGCGGAGCAACAGGGCTTCATTAAATGCTGAGTTTTTTTCCCATTGTACCTAATAATCGTATTTGCATATAATTTTATCCCAGTTTTTCTGAAGGTTATAATTTACGCTCAAACCCATCCAAAAACCACGTTGTTTCCTAGTTGGGTCTAGTCTTATAATTTAAAACCTCAGTGTTTAATCAGTATGTTTTTGTGTAAAATATAGACATCCTCTTTGAAATCTTTTGTAGGAATGCAATAGCTTTTTGAAACGTTTATCATTTTTCCAAAATATAAAAATGTTACCTGAAATTCCTTAGGTATTTTTTAGATCCTAAATCCCACTGTTATTTCTATAAACTTTTGACACTGCCGCTACAGGCGGAACACTCGTCATATTTATATAATTATGCTGGTAATAAAACTTATTTCATATTTAAACACTATTTATTACTTCACATCTTTCTTAAAACAAAACTCTAAACAAAGAACTGAGAAAAACTAAAACAATTACAAATCATCTGTTAATTTATATAATGTTCTTTTTCTTTTTTTTTTCCATAGAGGATTGTCATAGAGTATTATATTATTGCATTCACAACATACTCCCACCTTTTGAGTTATGGTTTAACTCAAAACATTAAAAAATAGTATATTGTTAAAAGATTAATCAACAAATTTTTGTGGAAGCTTAATTTGTCTGCCACTTCTTGAATATGTCACAATTTTATTTTCTTTTGTCACATTATCTTCTTCCAGGTGTAGTTCATGTTCATTGGTTTTTGTCACTTTTGGTTTAATCTTTTCTTTTAATTGTTCTTGGATGGTTTCTTCTTGCATTTCAAGAGGATATAGTCTTTGTATTGGTCTCAATAAACTTCCAAAAGCAGTCTTCAATTGCACTAATCTACACACTCCATCTCTACCAATGATAGTCTTTTCTATCAGTCCTATTGGCCAATCAATTCTTTTTTTTATTTTCAACTTCAATCAGTACTAATTCTCCAACTTTCAACTGTCTGCCGTTTTTCTTACTTTTTAAAGCTAATTGTCCTAAATACTCAATCCTAAATCTTTTTCGCAATGCTTCTCTCAGGTGTTGTCGATAACGTACTCTCTTGTTAAGACTTTTTGTATTTACATGGTCACAATCTGGAACTCCAATTTCTTTTAAGTCATGTAAAAACATATTTGGAGTAATAGCAGTTAGGTCTGAAGAAGTTTCAGATAAATATGTCAAAGGTCTAGAATTCATGATACTTTCACAATCACATAAGATTGTCTCCATTTCCTCATAATCCAATGACGTTTTGCCCAAGGTTTTGCGTAGCAACTGTTTCATGAGTCGGATGAGTCGCTCCCACCATCCGCCCCACCATGCAGCAGAGGGAGGGTTAAACCTCCAGTCAATTTGTTGGCATGAGCTATATTTTAAGATAGCATTCCAATCTAGAATTTTAAATGCCTTTTCTGTACCTGTGAAATTGGTACCATTGTCACTATATATTATTGATGGTCTTCCTCGCCTTGCAATAAATCTTCTAAGTGTATCTATAAATGCTTCGACAGAAAGAAACTTTACTAACTCCAAATGAACAGCACGGTATACTGCACAAGTGAATATGCAGATCCAAACTTTACTGCCATCTCGTAGAAACAAAGGTCCCGCAAAATCAATTCCAACCACTTCAAATACTGCGGCATCTCGTACTCTACTTTCAGGTAAGGGTGGAGTGATTGTTTCTACATTTTTTGAATTATGTCTCTGACAAGGAATACATTTTTTCAAAGTATTACTTATTGTTTTTCTTCCTCTCAATATCCAATAGTTTTCTCTTAATAAACTTAAGAGACCTTGAACTCCCACATGACATGATCTCTTATGTATTGTAAGAATAAGAATATCTACAATGTCATGTTTTGATGGTAGAACAACAGGAAATTTAAAATTTTCCAAATCCTTTCTTTCTGTTAATTTTGTCTTTAGCCTTATAATACCATCAGCAGCCATAAATGGTGACAATGAAGCCAATTTAGGCTCCCTTATTCCTTCAAATGATTGCTGTTGAACAATTCTAATTATAAAATTGTTAGCTTCAATAATCTCCTTACATGACAAAACTTTACTCACACACTTTTCCTTCTTTGAGGGGTTACAATTATGAATAAATCTCAGCAACCATGCAAAAACACACACAATCTTATCAAAATCATTTGAAAAGTAATAAAACCAATCTTTTGGGTAATTATTACTTAAAAGTGAAGGTGTAGGTCCTTTCTTTTTTTCTAAAGAAATTAATTCTTCGTCAGGTTCAGGTTCATTTGATGGCCAGGTATCTTCAGGCAACTTCAACCATGACGGGCCCTCCCACCATCTGGAACTAATCAACCTGGAAACTGAACATCCTCTACTGGGCAAGTCTGCTGGATTCATAGTGCCGGGAATGTGCCGCCAAGATGTTCTGGAAGTGAGGCTGCAGATTTCTTCAACTCTATTTCTAACAAATACTCCCCAGTTTTCTTCTCTTTTAATCCAAGCTATTACTGTAGAAGAGTCACTCCAATAAAAAAATTTAATATTACATTCAAATTTGTTTTCATCTCTTAATTCTTGCACTACTGAAGAACCTAATCTAGCACCTATAGTAGCAGCCATTAGTTCAAGTCTGGGTATTGTCATCTTCTTTACAGGTGCTACACGTGACTTTGCCTGGATTAGCTGTAATTGAATACATGTACTAAGTTCAAAACGCATAAATACTGCTGTTGAGTACGCAAATTTGCTGGCATCACAAAATATGTGAACTGATACAGAAATGATTACGTCATCCACACCTTGTAGCCATCGTGGAATCTTCATCTCTTTTAATTGATCGAGTTCCTGAAACCATATATTGAATCGTTGTTTGATTTCTTCTGGTACTTCTTTGTCCCACCCACAATTATCTTTCCAGCATTCCTGCAATAATAACTTAGGGCATATGGAAATAGGACAAGTGAATCCAATAGGATCGAACAATCTGTGTGCAGTGGACAATATAACACGTTGTGTTACCAAGTTCTCTTCTAAATTTACTATTTTATGAAAACTCACAGA
Organism: Prosapia bicincta; assembly: GCA_036971475.1. Taxonomy (NCBI): domain Eukaryota; kingdom Metazoa; phylum Arthropoda; class Insecta; order Hemiptera; family Cercopidae; genus Prosapia; species Prosapia bicincta. Next base: position 179,068,396 of record JBAIZL010000001.1, read on the forward strand.
AATTGTGTCTTCTTTCTTGTCCCAGGTGAGACCTAGGACTGAAGCCTCTGTCTTGTCTTCCAGACCAGGTTCAGTATATTCCCATCCTCGCAGCTCAAACTTTCCCAAAGAAAATATTTGTATTGCTTCTGAAATGAACTGTTTCAAATCCCTTTCATTATTTACACCTGTAACACAGTTATCAACATAGAAACTTTTAAACAACTTTTCTATTGTACATTTAGAAAATTGATTGTCTTCAGCACACGGTACTAAATACTTCTGCAGGTGGTAGTTGATGACGGCATTGAGCAAAAATGGACTACTTGAGACTCCAAAAACAACTCTTCTATGTCGGAAAATCTTGAGTGATCCATCTGTGTTTTGCCACAGAAATCTTAGGAAATCTCTGTCCTCTTCATACAAACTTATTTGCAAAAACGCCTTTTTTATGTCAGCGATAACTCCTATTTTATAAAGTCGAAAACGTAAAAGCAAAGCTGGTATTATTTCAATTAAGTTAATACCTATTTCCAAACACTGATTAAGGGAATAGTAACCCTTTTCTTTAGACGAGGCATCAAAAACCGGTCTTACTGCAGTGGTGCTGTTTTCTTTTATCACTGGTCTATGAGGTAAATAGTGACCTTCATCCCATTTGCTTATTGGGATTTCCTCAATAACACCATCTTCCAGCCAATCTGAAAACACATTGTTATATACATTATATAAACTTTCATTTGTTAGCCTTTTCACTTAGTTTTCAAGCCTTTTTTTTGCAAGATTGAAATTTCTTGGAACTTCTGGGTGGTCTTCGGACCAAGGTAATTTGACTTCATAGCGTCCTTCTTCATTTACTCTCACAGTTTCCAAAAATTGTGTTTGAACAGAATGTTCAATTTCTTGTTTGCTTCTGGTCTGTAGTGGGTCTTTTATACCTAAAACATCCATTTCCCACAGCTTGCATATTGAATTACTTTGTACAAACATAGAAAGTGCTGTCATAGAACTAAATTCTTTACTTTCTTGAAATTTTCCTGTCAAAACCCATCCTAAATGAGTTTCAAGGGCTATAATACCACAATCTAGAACCTCTTTTCTTCCAGTTAGAAGTTTCCCATATATGTCAGCCCCAATTAATATCTCAATTGGACTGTCTGCATCCTGAAACAATTTAATACCTCTTTCCATCAGTTCATCAGTCCATCTTCCTGGTTTCAAGGCAGGAACATAAGTACAAATATTTTTTTCACTAAGTGCCTTGAAATTACAAGAATATGTTTTATCTATACTTTGTAGTCTGACTTTGTAGCATGCATGATTGCGAGGCTTAGTGACCTCTCCTCCAAACAGGTCATGTAATAATGTTTCTTCACCACAAGTGTCATATTTCATTTTTTCAACAGTCGATTTCCTTATGTATGACCTCTGGGATCCACTGTCAAAAAGTAAACGCACATTGAGTTCTTTTGTGTCACTAACAGCCTTGACAACAAGAGTTTGCATGTAAACCTGATTGCCATTCACATTGGACAAGGAATTCTCAAAATTGGGCTCAGCTTCTTTTTCCTCGCATTTAGGTTTAATGTTAGACCTATTAAAATTATTCTGCAACTTTGAACACATAAGTGGTACATGTTTTCCATTACAAATAACACATTTAACAATAGCTCTGCAATGTTTACTTAAATGTCCTACTTTTGTACAAGAAAAGCAACACCTTTTGCTAGTAAGAATATTCTGCCTTTCTTCTAAAGACATGTCCCTAGCTTTAAAACAGTTTTCACTTAAATGACCACCGTCACAAAACACACACATCGATAACTTCGTCTTATCTGTGCTTACTGTAGACGTATTTGATTTTACATTTACAAGGCCAGCTGCTGTAACATTGCTGGTAGGCCTTCTTGTATTTTTAATATGCTTATCTTTACTTGCAAAGTCTCTTTTATATGAACTCGTAGTATTATCACCTGTTGATACTTTTGTTTTTTGTAAACCAAATCCCTGTTTAGCTAAGTTTATTCTTTCTTCTCCCTCCACTTCAATTTTCAAAAAATTCATTAGGCTATCTAGCCTACTTTTACTTTCTGACGCGGTCTCGTCCTGTTGAGAGTTAGGCCTACTTCTCTGCCAAGCTATTAATAAATCCTCCCTGAGACAAGATTCTACTAATGGGAAGAGCATAGCAGCGTACTTCTCCTTTGTTACACCTAAAGTTTCTAAACACCTTAGTTTTGACTCAATTTGATCATAAAGTGAGGAAATAGTAATTTTACTTTCACTGCTATTTAATGTTATTACAATTTTCAAGATTTCTCTTATGTAAAACTCTACTAACAGGTCATCTTTGGCAAAGCGAGATTTTAAATGTTCAATAGCCTGTTCATAACTACGTCCACATGGGGGAAAACTCTCGACAATTTCCCTAGCCTTAGTATTAGGGATAGTCGCTTGCAGGAGATACTGATACTTGTCATCAGAATCAATACAGGGGTCTTCATGGATTTTCTTAAATTGGCCCCAAAACGGCAACCAATCACTAATATCACCACCAAACTTTTTAAACTCAAGTGTGGGTAACTTAAATTTACGTTTTTCTACATTCACACTAGTATCTGTCTTAGGCCTAGCCTTGTCAATAGCCTGTTCAACTAAATACTCAACTATTTTAAACTTGCCTGAGTATTCATCGGCAGATTCTACCTCATTTTCTAAAACTTCAGTAGATGCATTTTCATTTAGTAAAACTTCAATAATTTCTCGGTCTAAGACCTCCAATTGATTATGTTTTTCACGTAATAGCTCTAAATTAGCTTTTAACAAAATCACATCATCTTCATTTTTTATGGATTCTAATAATGTATTGTGTAAACGTGAAAATCCAGTTCTAAACAATTTTCTTTTCTTTTTCAGAGCATCCATTATAAAATACTTACTAATGGATCATAGATTTTAACTGTAACCAAATTATTATCCTGTCACGGTCGCCATATGTTATTTCTATAAACTTTTGACACTGCCGCTACAGGCGGAACACTCGTCATATTTATATAATTATGCTGGTAATAAAACTTATTTCATATTTAAACACTATTTATTACTTCACATCTTTCTTAAAACAAAACTCTAAACAAAGAACTGAGAAAAACTAAAACAATTACAAATCATCTGTTAATTTATATAATGTTCTTTTTCTTTTTTTTTCCATAGAGGATTGTCATAGAGTATTATATTATTGCATTCACAACACCCACCATTATCCTACATTTTGTCTCATTTAAGCTTCGCTGTAATATTCCAATTACGTAATATGTTATTGTTACAATATAAATAGCTACCATAACATTGGTGTAATCTAAGATATCTATAATAACGGAGTGGGTCGGACGAATAATCTGGCGAACAGCTCTTTTGTTATCTTTTGTTCCGTGGAGCTATAAAGGTTTTTCCATTACCATCAAACCATAGATTTTATTTGTTCTACTTTTAATACTAATATTTCAAAGATTTAAAATTTAAAATGTATTATGTACGAATCTTTGGTGAAATGAATTCCTAATGGTTTTCATAATATACTGAATGAGCATAAATCCTGTTTTTTTTTCTTATTTCGCCCACTAGTATTGACAGTGATTGGTCTGCTGTGAGCCAAAATGTAGCAATTTAATAGCTTATGTATTCAAGCCGGATAATGGAGTGACATTGTCGTACTAACAATGTGGCAACACCGAGCAGGCTTTAATTTTACCCTGCTGACTCCGACATATTTTTCTAACTCCTTGATAATTCTTATCTCCTAACCTAATGTTAGGTTTAGGTCAGATGCTCTATCAAAAACAATGATTAGCAAACTTATTGAAATAATATTTTTGAATTTGTATTATTCTACTGTTAGATATTATAAAAATACTAGATGCACTCAAATAAAAGAAAAACATGTATAAAAACAATTCAATTCATAGTTTAAAACATTCAATTGATTTTACGAGTATTATTTTTGGCTACAATAAACAATTGTAGCATTAAACAAGTCAAGGTAAACCAGATAATAAATGGTTAAAATACTGAAATAAACTACCTAGGAGACGAACTAAAACATTGCTGAATTGGAAAAATAAAAACAGAAAACGTACTTAAAGTATTTTTAAATTTACAAAAGAAAGAAAATGAAAAATAAAATTCAGCTTCAGACAATATATTTTCTATTCAATATGTATAAAAGAAAGACAGAGAAGTTACGGTTACTGGTTTGTACTTGACAATCTGCAAATGCAATAAATTTACAATTTCAAACATTTATAAGATCGAACTAAAGCTTAATAGTGTTGATATGAACTTTGCTAACTCGGCTCGTCTTGCACAGTTAGGAATCAATCTGTAGCAATTAAATTCGCACAAATAAAATATTCTCGAATACAAAAACCGTTTAAAATCAAGTTTTAATGTACTGTTTTAAAAATTAGCCTTTATGTACGTTTCGGTTACGTGTATCCTAACTATATAAAACTTACTTTGCTGTACTTTATTCAATGTCAGATACTGGTATTTCTGAAAATTTCCAGACAATGGTGACTTCGGTCTTCCACCATCTCTGGAGATTTGTGGTACAAATCTCTAAATGTCTACGAATTGAATTTTTTTAACAATAAAACCTGCGTAGACTTCTCACTGAGCAGAGCCTCTGAGATCTGAACGTGTTAAAGTAGTTTCTGGAATTTTCCTAATGTACCAAACTATATATCTTTGTGTTACCGAGGGATGTTTAGAACCTGCAAAATAATATTTTATTCCGCCTTTTGATTTTAATTTCGTTATAGTTGAGGATCACTTCGATATTACTCTGTAGGTTTTAGGTAAATATTGGAAAAACAAAATCCAGTTAAAGAAACCCAGTCTGGATATACAGTACAGCTTGAAACGGTCTGAATCAACGTTTCAATTGAGAAATTAATAATTTCCTATTTTTATAATAATAATTTTAATATTTAAATAATAAGGTTTCAATTTATGTTATATTAAACATAGTAAACAGCCAAGAAGTCAAGAAAATTTTGAATAAGTATTAATGAGACAAATTAAAAATTATAATAGCTTGAAACTGTAATAACTAACTAAATTTGACAAACAAGAGGAAAGTGAAAATTTTCTAAGTGCCGAAAAATGCTAACTTGAGAACTAAGTCACGTAGAACTATGATTGACATTTTGAAAAGATCAGACAAATCCATAATAAACAATAGTGAAAACAGAATTTGAAAAACTTAAATAAAAAAGTTACAGCCATTTTAAAATAACAGATATTTTTCAGTGTTATAAAAACGATAACGAAATTATGCAGGTTAAAACTAATACGTTATCCAACCCGCCCGTACAATAAACAAGCACGGAGATAGCGACAAGCTTAGAGCAGAGGGGAAGGGTCACATAGCCGCAATAAATACAGGAACTTAGGGACCTGTAAGGCAGTCTGTACAAATTTTTAATACGAGGTGCTAACGGTCGTAATGTTGGTCAGCGCCTAGGACAACCACCATAAGGCCAGATGGGGCCAAAATAGCCACGTTTCTGCCGTCTACTTCCATCCACGGACGAGGGCTCCAGACGCAGCCTCCAGGACGCGTAAATGGAGAAAGACGTCCATCGAATGACCAGGGATGGCAACTTCCGATGTCCAGGGACCAGGGAATCCAGACGAGAGGACTCTAGGACCGACAGGGAAATCATTGGCAAGTGAGTTTCTCTTTTATAAACAATTTAACGTCAAATTTAGTCAGTTAAATTTATTAAATTATAATTACCAATTAAACTTAAACATTGACTTCATTCTATGTTGAAAAATTAAATAAATCTTAAAAGTAATAAAATTAATTAGTATAACAAAAATGTTTCAATAATAAATATTAAATTTACAAAGTGGTTTTGGCCATAAGCCAATCATTCATGAAGACCAGATTTATTGAATCATATAAATTTTAAAATTATTTATAATAAAATGTGAATTTACCAATTCAATCTTGAAATGAGAAAATATAATTTGTTATTATGTTAAATTTGGAAATATATATTTTTTTAAATGTGTAAATGTAACTAATGAAATATATATGAAAAGTAGGATTTAAATATGTGAAAAATAACGAACTTTTAATTAATTATTTGTGATGATAAAGAGAGAGTTAAATGTATCTTATTTGAAAAGAAAATTATTTTAGTTTAAAATCAGTAATTAAATGCATTATCAAAACTTACAGTATGTGAATTTATCCTGTGTTGAACAACCAATAAATCTTCTAGTTTTTTCCAACTGATAAATAATGATTATAAAATCAAAATACAGTTTTAATTAAATTTCATTAATTAATAAATATGTAAAATTCAGAACCTAATATTTCTTCAAACGAGTACGCTGCTGAGAACAATTTTATTGAGCTATTCTAAAAATTATTTGGTTTTTCGTATTGAAGCCCAGAGACGATGTCTACTGGCAGATCATGTTTAAAGAAGACATGAAGCCTTTTAAAATAGGTATCTTAAACATGATCCTATTTTGCACGTCCCCTTGCTGTGCCCACAGATCTCATCAAGTGGTAAGATTATTTGAAAATTTTGTGTGTTGATATAAATGTTGTTTCTTTCCAGCTGACTATTTTATTGACATGTGTGACTATAAACAGACCCGACAAACCTGCCAACCATCTTAGGGGAGGTCGTAACAACGTTAAGGTAGATGTCAGCGGGAATAGGCTAGCATTTGGGCGTGGTACATTACGCGGGAACACAAGACAAAATTTAGGGATCTTAACACGGTACACAAAACTGTGTGAGCAGCAGATATACAAATAGATAATAAATAAATAATTTCTGCAACAACACCGTAACAAAGAAGCAACAGGAGCTAGGGGGGGGGGCGTGCAAGCTGTATTTTCATCGCGATGTTTTTTATTTGTAGCTCTATATATTTCATTCACAAGGAAACAGTTTGCTACAACCACATCAAGCAATCGTATGAAAATGTACAATAATGATACGATCTGAGAGATTTATCCTAATTGAATATATATTTTTAACCACGATTATATAAAACTTGAATTAGGAAGGTATTACTAAAACAAACTAAGGTATTGTGAACACTTTTTATAATTAATAAAATAAAGGTGTATTGGTTTTCATGACTTCAGATACGAGGCCCGTGTTTCTTTATCTCAAGAGCCAACAATTTATCTATTACAGCTTTAAGATTTATTATTTCTACCAACATCTTTAGCTTTAAATATGTTTTCTATTATTGTCCAACATTCTCATAATTGTTATTCCCTTCTACCCTGAAAAAATTACTATAAATGTTTTTTAAAGTAAATATATTTATTGAATAAATATTTCTAAAAAACAATATTAACATCGATTGTACTCCACTATCAGTTGGAAAAAAATGTATTTTAAATTGATTGGATGAATAAAAAAGTATTTTATTAACGATTGAATTTGTGCAAAGGATCTATACAGTGTAAGCTACTAGAAATAATATTTAATAATGCTGTGTAGCTTAAATTACAATTTTCCTTAATATATATATATAATATTAGAAATGCCTAGAAAGTCTACTGATACCGAAAGAACATCAAATCAAGATACACCATTGAAAATAGTCAGACAATACAATACTTTTTACCTCTAAAGCGCGACGTAACAGATACAAACATGATGCAAAGAAAAAAGGGAAGAAGGAAATTTACAAAAATAAAGTTGCGAAATAAAAAAATATGCACTCTTGAATATAAAAAGATTTTCCGTAAACAAACGTATACAATCTAACAAAGAAACAGTGAAGTGGATTAGATCAGAACCACAAATCCGACATTTCAAAGACCACAAAAATATGTTAAAAGAGAAGACGACCTTCGGCAATTAAATGTTCCCTAAACGATATTATTCACAAAAACTATAGGAAATAGAATTGATTTGATCACTAAACCGAAATTGGCAATAATAACGTGTTGTTATAGCAAGGATAAGTGAGAACAGACATAGATAGAGGTTAGCAGTGGATACCTTTATAAGTGGATACCATGTACCACATCCGGTTTCATAGAAAGCCCGTTAGATCACTTTTGGGCACAGTGATTTGCGAATATTAAGAGGTTGAATAAATTGAGGCTTGTGTAATGAGTCCATCTATACTTGATAAATCTACACAAATCGCTTTTGGAAATATTGGCTTTCCATGGTTACGTGGATTTATTACAGTGTTATTTATATAATACATTGCAACAATTATAATGAACCTTTGACCCAGTGTATGGCGTCACTAAAATATGGCAGTGCAAATTTGATATCTTCATTTGATATTTTTGCCAGGCACATTACATCTTGTTGAAGCCAACACCTGTTATTATCTCTGTTTGTGAGATTGCAGTTGCCGGACAGAAGTCACAAGGCCCAAAAGTATAGTAAATCACAGCCCCGCTGTTCGCACCTGGCAGTGTATTGGCTTATATATTGTAATTATTAACGCAGCCTAATTATTCTCGCCTTTGTTACGTAATTGGTTCCAAGCAAGAATGTTACGCGTTACTCATGTTGTAACAAAATGATATGCAGTGAGTTATTCTGAGGATCTATACACTTGGATAAGCTTACACCGGCTGATCCACTGCTAAACTATTGATCCACTAGATATATTGCTAAAGTATAATATGCGTGAAACTCTGATGGACGTCACACTGCACAAATTAGAGATCAGTTATATTTTGTTTTGGCCATTTGTTCCTTAAAAGGTATTGCTTTACTGTCGTAATAGCTATAAATAATAATTCAGTTTTCTAAATTACTATGATTATATTTTTTCTACAAAGTTGTTTAGATAAATTCAGAAATTAATTATGATACTATGCACATAATGTATTTCCAAAAACTTGTTGGAACTCTGATTCCCTACAAATGCGACAATTTTGTCAAGATTAAAACTTATTTTATAAAATATACATGAGATGCAATTAGAGATGATAAATAGTGAATGCAGAAAAATGATGTGAAAAGTATTTACTTGCCCTTACTTAAAGAATGTAAATATTTCAGGAAAATCTGCTTTAACAATATTGTTAACACTTTTAACAATCTCCGTGTTGTTATACTGGTTATACCACTGATATGTCACAATCTACCAAATTATGCCACTAGTGACTGATATGCCACAATCTCTAACCAGTGCCATGCATTTACAGTTTTGGACATCCTAATGGCCGGGTCCAGAGTGTGTGACATAATGTGAAATTAGTGGTATAGGAGGATTCATAGCACAGCTATAAAATCGCTGAATGACAAGTTGTAACTCAAGTCACATACCACATCACGTGTGGTTGAGACTGCCAAGTCTCGGCAATATCTTCACATTTTCTCAGCTCTAAATGTATCCGTCGCGCCACCTCGGTATACAATGTTAATCTCCTTTAGCAAACGCTAGATGAGAAGCTGATCAGCATTTTCTCCATTTGAAAGTTGTTTGATTAAACCTTAGATTTGCAATAGCGAGTTGTTTTTTAGGCTTCTTAACATCCTGCAATTTTATTGACCTCTTAATTTTCCTGGCACTCGCAATTTCCCATCTCTATTCTCCTAACCAGCAGTGACTACACTATATTTGCTTAACTGCTTAGGTGTAACGCTTGCACTAAATCTTACTTCACTTACTCAGATACTATATTTGTAGTAATAAATTTAAATATTCAAGAATGCTTGCTTGTTTCTTAAGGCAATATCAGGAAACCTATCTACTATCCGGTTGTTCTCCGATTGTGTTCGAAATTTTAACAATATGTTTCGCGTGTAACTTGGCAAAAAGAAGTTTAAGATACTTCTTCGCTTAATCCTAGAGAATGGCGCATGTAGCATCTCGTGCATTAAAATGGAGATTCTTAAGTCGATAACAACATAAACAAAACTTTGGCTCTGCAACTTATGGATTGCCATGGCAAATACTGGTCTAACTGGGTATTGATGTATTCGCATAGTACATCGCAGATTACTCTTGCTTGAGTACAATGTAAGTCTGGAAATACGTATAAATTCTTTAAAAGTTTCGAAAACTTGATGATTTTTCAGAAAATGTTCACTTAACCCATTGGATTGCTAAGTTAAAAATCCTCTGTATACGAATTTTGTTACATATATATATATTTAAGTTACGTGTTATATTAAGCACGAAAGGGTTTTAAAAAATGATTTTATTTTTACAAACCTTTGTTGAATTTAATAAACAATTAATTTGGAAAAACTGTTACATAAATTATACTTAATAAAAGCAGCGGAGAGCGGAAAACGTCTGTGCGATACAAAGGCGACTTACACACTGCCGGGGCTCTGTTCTCACCATCTATATAGTACAAAAGCTGCGTAAGCAGGAATTTTCCTAGCACGCATTTAATTATGAAATGTTCACATAAAATGTTCATATAACTCCTCCATCCCTAAAGAAAACTTCGGGGGTTGGCGAAGTTTCGGCATCGGTTGAAGTCCTCTTCATCTTCTTGATAAGGGCGAAGTATATAAAGCTGCTGAATAGGCCTCCGTAAAGGGCAATTTTCGGCATAGGTTGAAGTCCTCTTCACTGGAGAAGGTCGCCAGGCGAAGGTCTGGGATCCAGTTAAATGGGTTGTCTGCGATTTCCAACGCAGTATCCTCGTAGTTTGTAAGCGTTATTGTTTTTGATGATGGGCTTTTTACAGACTAATTTTCTGTTCGTTATAATTCAACTGAGCAAAAGTATTTGGAATTGATTAATACAATTTATAATGAGTCTTTTCTATCATAAGATAGATACAAAATGCTTATAACATAAACAATTGTTATCAGAATCTAATTTTTTGTTCTACAAAATTTACATTGATTACAATAAAAGTTTTATATAATTTTTCATAATTTTCACCATCATTTACATTCAAATTGCCTGTTATAGATTTGATAAAGGATTCTAGTCAGTTTATAAGAAATCTTTTTGTTTTGTTATCTCTTTAAGAGTATAGTTTCTAATTTTCTTCAATTACAATTTTTTTTGTGATTAACATATTTCAAATAATTAACAATATTTATTACCATAATTAGTTACATATCATTTAATAACTTACAAAAGTTTGTAACACATACAATTAATGAAACAATGTTGTTTAAAGTTTAATAAAGTTTCTTGCATAGAATTAGTGGACAAAGGTATGGTAGGTATTTTAATTTGATTGTGTTGATTATGAACAAGAAGGATTTTGGTCATTAATTACATTTTTTATCTTCTTAGGTCTTTTAATTTTCGACAAATGTATTTTGTCTTTTGTGTTATGATGTCTAGGCTTTATTTTTTCAGTTTTTCTTTCTTTATCTATCGAAGCTATTTCTTCCTTGCTATATCTGTTTTTCGTTTTACTTTGCTTCTGAACTGACTTTATATTAACTTCAGATGGTATTTCTGGAAGTGGTTCTTTGTTTATATTCCTGTTTTCTAAAACGTTTTCTCTAATTTTTTCATTACTATTCCTAATGTTTTCATAAAGTCTTTTTGTTTTTTTCTTTATGGTTTAAAACGTAGTCATTTACAATTTGTTTTTCTAAATCTATATCTAATAAAGTGTTTGAATTTATGTGTCCAAATAAGACTTCGCACGGCGTTAATTTTTTGACTGAATGTATGCTATTGTTATAAGCTATTATAGCATATTTAACTTTCTTAATTATACTGTCTTTTTTAAATTCGATTTGATTATTTAGCAGCCTTATGTGTTCTATTAAAGTGGAATGAAATCTTTCACATAATCCGTTTGATTGGGGGTTTTGTGTGCTGATAAAGTGAATTTTGATTTTATGCAAGTCTAATATCTCCTTTACAATTCTGTTATTAAACTCCGTTCCATTGTCTGAGATAATAACTGTTGGTAAGCAGAAATGCGTGAAGTAATCTAATAGCTTGTCTGCAATCTCTTTGGCTTGAGAGCTTCCCAAGCGATAAGCTTGAGCATATCGTTGAACGCGTCGACTATGCTGATAAACGAATTCTTCTCCAAGGAGATTGTGTCAACGTGAATTATCTGAAATGGTCTTGCCGCTGTTGGTGTCAAGTTCATTTCTAGCTGTAATGGAATTCTGTCGTATTTGGTTCTTTGACATATTTAACACTGATTTATGAAATTTTGAATTAGTGATTTTAAATTAGGCCAATAATTTCTTCGCTTAATTTGTTCGTATGTTTCCTGTATTCCGCGGTGATTGGTTTTGCTAACATGATAATTACTTATCGTTTCTAAGGTATCTTCTTCCGAAGTTAGGTCTAAGAGTTTGTTATTACACTTAACTAAATTTAGTTCAGTTTGTTTGAAATTTTTGGCTATGCATGATGCAAATTTCTTATAAAAATCGTCTTCAAAATATAGATTATATTTTATTTTGGGTACCAAATATGATTTTACAAAATTAACTATGTCTTCTTTAAAATTATTTTCCGATATTTCGACTAATTAACGAATTTTTGAAGTTCCAAATAGCTTTATAATTTTTACTTTCTTCGGCTCATATTTTACTAATGATAAAAATATTTGATTTTTTCCAAAGTTTACAGGCTCGTCGGAAATTGGTATTTCAATTTGGGTGTTCCCGTCAAAATTGGAGTGAATAGTCTGACTGTCGATTTCTTCATTAACCTCTAAGTTGGCGTTATCTGTTGCGTCGAGTTGTACGACCATAGATTCGTTATCGCTATCGTTTAGTTCCGGGAAGTAACTTTGAAGTAACCCAGCTGGAGATAACTCAAGGTCTGGTTCTACAGTGTGTTGGGTGTTCGTTGACCTTTTATCAGTGACGTTCAACTGTATTCTAGACAATACGTCTGCATTTTGGTTTAGTTTGCCTTTTTTGTATCTTATGTCATAATCATATTCTTCTAATTTTAATCCCCATCTTAAAAGTTTGGAATTTGATTTTTTAACTGAAAATAACCATTGTAAAGGTTTATGGTCTGTATAAATTTTAAATTTTCTCCCAAATAAATAAGGCCTGAAATGTTTTGTGGCCCATACGATTGCTAATAATTCCTTTTCAATCGCGGAGTATTTAATTTCGCTGTCGTTTAAAGTTCTGCTGGCATAGGCTATAGGAAGGTCTTTTCCATTTTTGTCCTGGCTTAAAATTGCTCCTAGTGCATAATTACTAGCGTCTGTCGTTAGAGTAAACTCCTTTCAAAATCTGGGTATTGTAGAAGGGGCTCATTAGTCAATATATTTTTACATGTTTCAAAACATTCTATAAAGTCTGGATTTTCTATGTTTATTTTTGTATTTTTCTTTAAACAGTTAGTAAACGGTTTTGTTATTTTGGCGAAGTTTTTAATAAATTTTCGATAATAGCCCAATAGTCCTAAAAAGCCTTTAATTTGTTTGGTGGTTTTAGGTATTGGATAGTCCTTGATTGCCAAAATCTTTGTTGGGTTGGATTTTACGCCCTCCGGTGTAACATGTCCTAGATATGCTACTTCTTTTCTTAAAAATTCTGATTTATCCAGCTGTACTTTAAAGTTGGCTCGCGTGGTGTACTTGCGTAATCTGTCGAATACTTCTTTAAGTCTTTGTATATGTTCTTGGAGGCTAGTGGAATAAATTATAATGTCGTCTAGATAAACTAAACATGTTTCATTTTGAATGCCTCTCAGAATATTATTCATAATTCTTTGAAATGTAGGGGGTCTATTCTTTAGTCCAAAGGGCATTCTTAAAAACTCGTAGTGTCCCGTTTCTGTTGAAAACGCTGTTTTTTCTATACTATTTTTATCCATTTCTACTTGGTGAAATCCTGAGGCCAAATCTAAAGTTGTAAAATACTGAGATCGTCCTAATTTATCTAATATGTCGGTAATGTTTGGCAAGGGAAATTTATCGTCAATTGTTTTTTTGTTTAATCCTCTAATATCTATTACTAATCGAGATTTTCTTTTGCCAGAAGCGTCTTGTTTTTTGGGTACAATCCAGACAGGAGAGTTCCATGGAGAATTTGAAGGTCTGATAATTTTTTGTTTAAGCATGTCTTCAGTTTGCTTATTCATTTTGTTCTTGTACATTTCTGGGTATCTGTAATTCCTAGAGTATACGGGAATTTCGTCAGTAGTCCTAATAACATGTTTTATCTGATTGGTAAAGGTTAAATTGTTTCCATCAATATGAAATAAATCAGCATATTCTTTTAATAAATTTGTTACGCCGGACTTTTCTTCTATGTTCATATGTTCCATCCTAAATTTTGATAAATCGAAATGTTAACTTCCTGATTTTGTTTGTTTATAATCGAACATATTGAAATTAGTATTTCTTTGAATTGCATCAGGTTTGAAAATATTATATTCCTCTAAAGATTTTACCTCTAATGGTTTACTTATTGTTAATTTTACATTTTCTTCCGTATTGTTTATAATAGGGTAATAGGCTTCACCCTTATGCACTGAAACTATAAACTGCGGAATTTCTAATCCGTTCACTTGTTTGTGTGGTAAAATACCTTCTCCATTATGAATATTTTGTATTTTTAATTTAACTGTTTGGCTAGTGCGGGCTTGTATAACAAAACTAAATTGTTCCTGCTTTATTGACGTGCTCTCCGTTTTATTACAATTTCCTTTTTCAGTGTTAAAATATTGAATAGGGATTTCCTCATCGCAAAGTATTAATTTATTATTTATAAAGTCTAAGCTTATTCCTAAATCCTTTATATTGTCTAGCCCGAGTAATAGGTCGAAATTCTGATGAAAGTCAAATAAATAAAATTTAATTGCTTTTTTAGACAACAGAGGTATGGTGCAGCAAAAATTTTCTTTTGAAGTGCCGTGTGCGGTGATTACTTCAAACGGCTCTTTTTTTATGCTTGTTTTAAAATTTTTCCAGCCTAAAGATTTTCGCATAAATGATCTAGTACTGCCTGTGTCAATTAATATTCTAGATTTGGTGTCTGTGTCGTATATAAATGGTAGCTCGTTATTTTCGCTTTGTAGATTCATTATTGAAAATCGATTCCGAGGCTTGTATGTCCTAAAAAATCGTCCTGATCGATTTTAACGGTCTCTTCTTCGTAGTTGTCTGTTAAATTTTGGGATTCTTCGAAGTACTCTTCTTTCCCGAGATCTTCTTCAAAAGCGAATGATTCTTGTCCATTAGTCTGATACATAGTGTAATCGTCTTTTTCGGCTCCTTGTCCGGTCATTTGATACAAATTCGTTTGTCTAGAAGGCCTGTCTGTCTGTCTAGTGGAAATACACATAGGGGTAGGTTGATAACCCGTATTTCGCTGAGGATACTGAGGTTTAGTAGTGTTGTTGTTTGGTTGTCCCGTTTGAGGCTGACCGTGATTAGCAAAAGTTGGTGGTCTATAGGAAGGGTTTGGGTGTTGATAAGGTTGTTTAGGTATTTGGTGGTATTTAAATTCAGTATGTATTGGTCTTCTTACGTTATGAGTTTGGCTTTTCTGAAAGACTGGTTGTTTGCTTGGCTGAGTAAACATTTTATTATTCTTAAATTGAAAGTCGTTTGTGAGCATATTAAGTGCTTCACTAAGAGTGTTAGGGTTCTTGGTACGCATTAGTGACCCGATGGGTTCATGCAAACCCCTAAGGAGAACTCTTAAAGCTAGTTTATCAACGTATTCTATTAAAACTTCTTTAGCCATCTGCCTTTGAGGCTCTTTATTCATAAAAAATGAATTTTGTAAATTTAGTAACTTTTGAATTTTCTCATAGAATTGAAATGGTGATTCGTTAATTTCCTGTTTTAATTCTGACATCTCTAAGTTTAATGTGAAACAATCTCTTTTGTCTGAATAACTAATTAATAATACTTTTCTAATTTCGTGCCAATTGTAAGAGTTAGAGTTTACGACCATTTCTAGTGCTTGGCCTTTTAATTTAGAAAGAATAGAGGAGAACAGATAATCATTTTGAAAATCCTCTGGATTTTCGTTTACATAAAACTTATTTACTACCTTATCGCATATTGAAATAAATCTGTAGAGCATAGTGGGCTCTCCAGGAATCATATCAAGATATTCCTTCTTTAATATTGGCGTTGCCATTGTTTAATATTATTTTTCTTTAAAATAATAAAATTAAAAATCAATTATATAAAATTAAAAGTATTTATTCTACTTTTCTTAATTCTATTTCTTACGATCTACTTACAAGTGGATCCAAAATACTTTGCTAATTTGAACAATTTTCACTTTTCACTTACACGATATTCACTCGTGCTCTTAATAGATATGCGCTCTATTAAGTGGTTGTAGATATTCACTCTACTAAAGTTTTTTTGATGTCGTTACAGATATGCGCTCTGTAATGAATCGAGTTTTTGCAGTATCTCGGTTAACGATTGAAATCGATAAAAATTATGTTCATTAATTTTCCCGAGATGTCCTACCGACTGCGCCAGTTACGTGTTATATTAAGCACCAAAGGTTTTTAAAAAATGATTTTATTTTTACAAACCTTTGTTGAATTTAATAATATTTTATTACTCATATTAGGTTTTTTTTAACATCACGTGACAGTGAGTGAATATACGCTTAACGCTATGACGTTTTATTCTTTTTCTTGTGTTTACGTTTTTGCAAATACCCGTTCAGTGTTCAGTGTTCAGTTTTTGCTATACTCAGAGGATGTTACTCGTTTCCATAAATAATGAGTTATTCATGTCTATTTATTTGGTATTATAACCGAACTTTGGGAGATTGCTTTATGTTCATGTCAGACAAGAAATGAACCTTTTCAAGCAAATTATTCAATGACTCTAAAAACTGTCCAGAGTATAGAGTCTGTTTTAAAGCAAACATCACCGTTTATATCATAACTACTTTGGCGTTTGTGAAGGGGAGAGTTAATGTGTCTGATTAAAGTAAAGATATAAAATTAAAAACTAGCAGTTTTTTTATAGAAAGGTATACAATGAAAAAGGACGACCTATAGGACATGTTTACTCATATTTTTGGAAAGCAAACTATAAATGAGAAATTGCTGAATTGAGAAGGGTTGTTTACCAAAACTTCAATATTAAATCACTCATCTTTATGCTTAAACTAGTCATACCTGTGTGTGTATATATATATATATATATATGGCGCTTTACTCCAACTGACTATAACACATTTGAAAATACAAGGGTCAGGCCTTGAATACTGATCTCTATGGCGCCATCAATCTAGTTGTAAGGATCCGAGAGTTTCGGTATGTTTCAAAGTGGAATATGTTCAGCTCAATGATAGGAGGGGGTTTCACCAAGAGGCGGTCAATGAAGACAAGATCAGTAACATGGGCGAGGGACAGAGTCAATGTGATATTGAACCCACCGGAATATCACTATGGCATATAAAGAGGGTAATGGAATAAACAATCACGTGGAATCGAATTTGTGTATTTAAAAATATCTAACAAATCCAATATAATTTAGGAAAGTAAATTTCATGAGCAGTAGAAAGTGCAATGATGACATTGATGACGTTAAGTTATCCCGTCTTTGGGTGTATGGGCTACTTAAATCAGAGGAAATGGTAGAGGAACGCTAGCTTCTGGAGTAAAATTAAATATATCAAAGTACACAGTCGCATTCCTATGTTATGAATGGTATAATGATGGATAGACCAAGAATGATCTAGAGGGAACTTGATCATGAAACTGCTGAATGCTGCATCGGTTCCAGGGGCGGAACGTCTATCAGGAAAATGAGAGCGGTAGTGGGCACACTTCACACAGTTCGAATATTCACAATGACTTGTCGTTGAGAGGTTTTCCTTATTGCGTACGTAATGCATTCCAGTTTAAATAAAATTTGAAGCTGAGAAGTTTTAGGAATTAGAAATATTTATTGTCAAAAATAGTTACCAAAAAAACATCATTTACTCTATTGTGTTAACTCCGTGGGCAGAAACGTTTTCAAGCAATACCCCAAGTAATAGTTGCCACTTTGTTTACATCGTAAACATATTTTGACGCTTACTAAATGACATTTTCTCAAAGGCTAAACAACAAAGCTACACTCTGTAGTCGGAATGAAAATGAAAATGCCAAAGATTATTTTTTGTCGTTGCAATGAATGTTATGATTTCTCAATGTGTTGTGATGCTTAACGATGATCAGTGGGAAAATCGTTTGCCCATAAAAGCTGTGCTGCAAACCTGTTTAAAGTAAGTGTCACGCTTCATTTATTGGGCCGGAGGTAAGGAATGCCCAGTAAAGATACGCAGTATTACGCAGTGTCTACATTTTCTAATCACTGTAACTGTTTGGTTTGGGATACATTTGCAACTTGAAAAAGAATGAAAGTTGCAACAACTTAGCCTGAAAATTGATATCCTGAAATTTTATATTATGTTTTGGTAATCTTTTCAATTTTTTTTGCAACTGTATGTGATTTGTGAAATTACTTGTGTTTGTATTTGCCTATTTAGAAATATTATTTAGAATATGAATTTTTATTAAATTAATTATAATAGTTCGTTTTCACGACATATAAAACCGTATTCATATATGATTGGACTCCAGTCATTCTTCTTAATTATATTCATTGATATTTCTAACAATCGGCAAAAAATTAACTTCATTAAATAAATGCTGCCCTTTGGATAATAAGTGAACAATGTTTTTGATATAATACTTTTGCAAGTACTAATTTTTAAAACTAAGAATATATTGTTAAAAAATACTAAACATCTTTATTTTATTTTAGTTATTAATATTATGCATAAAGGCGTCGTAGTACTTCATTTGTTGATACTACATTATTCTGTCATTATTATATTTTAATTTACCCTAATTTATCCTTCAGTTTAACCAAGTGAAGGCAGTGTAAAAATGGGTCCTTGAACACAAGAAAATGGTTTTTTTCTGAATGATTGTTGATGAGTCAAGAAGGGAGAACTACAACATGTATAAAAATTCTAATATTATTTAATTTAGTGTACAGTAGGTGCATTTTGCCCCTAATGTATTGGCTCTATACTTACAGAATATTACTTTTGGATTATAAACTTTTCGTTTATTCAGTTTTAAGAGTATCAATTTGTAATATTATTAAAAAACTCTCCTTTCTATAAAACTCTTACAGAAAATTAGGCCTTGTATTGATACGTAAGTAGAGCACAATTAGTTTAATGGCCGAAAGTGCTGCCACAACATTATTAATGAAAGCTATTTTTCTTTCCCTGAGTCGTACAAACAAGATCGTTTTCTGAACCAGAAAGCATTTAACAGATTTTTTCTCCCCCATTTAATTTCTTTAATGTCTCGAAATCACTTAAACTCCCCGGCTAATATACTGTCTTAAACTTAGTCTTTTATCCTGGACACTGGTGAAACACCCTTTCCTTAAGTGGATCTGTAAAATGCAGGTAAAAGGGCGCCCTTTTATTGTTTTACCAAAATGTGTTAGATTTATACATAAAAAGAATCAAATTATAGTTCACGGCCTTATTAAATATGTTTATAGATGATGTATTCCTATTAGACCCTTGATAATGTAGTCGTTTGTAGCAATTGTTAATTTGATCACTATCATTGTTATGTATCTGCCAAAATATTTTCGTTTAAATATATGTTTAAAGATGTCTTTTCAGAAGTTTGTGGGTTTTAGGGACTATATTTAAGCAATGAGTTCATGAAAACTGTATATTAAGAAATCAACAGGTCCCGAACTGTTAGTGACATCATAAATAGCCTATATTTTCTGATAATGATTCTCCAGCCAGTGTGTCGTTTTTATCAATTAGCTCTCATTTAAGTGGTTCGCCTTACTTTGGAATTATTGGTTGTGGACGTAACTATTTTGGAGTTAAGAAAAGCAGCCATCTTCCACATATTATTACAGCATACCTTAACCGTCACTGCAAAGTATATCCTATTTCAAAATGTACTTGATGAGACCATAAGGAGAACTATCCTCCTGTAAACATTTAGCAACATCTTCAGTTTTGGACCAAAGGGTTTCAAGCTAGAAAGTTTCGTTAGGTCTTACGTCAAGCCAATCGATTACTGAGCCCACTACCCTTTGTGTGTAGGCTTAAAAATTAATTTGTATTATAAATTAATTTTAATAAATTGAAAAATAATGTATAAACTAAAGCTGTTAAAATTTCTTTTAAATTTTGTCGAATATAGTTTGCAATTTATATTAATAAATTATTTCATTATTTGTTAAAAATAATTTTAAAAACAATATAATAATGATAATTTTCTTTTATTGTGTGATTACTTTATGAAAATACCTGTTTGGTATTAATGAAACAAATTTCACCTAAATTATCCCTGACGGGATATTTTTTTTTTTTGTGGCAGTCAACGTTTCTATGTATTAGAAGTACATAGTTCCGAGCTACAATCAAATGAAAATTAGAATAATATCTGGGTTCAGAAGCTCACATCCTCTCTTCAATAGAAACTGCCAAAAAGTGTGGCGTATGTGGCTAGTACATGCGTAGTCGTTGGTCCGTTCACGTTCTCATAGTTAAAATGTAACAGAAAATGTTTGGGGTGAAATGGAAGGAAAATTGTACATACACTATCCTATGTGCTGTCAATATCACTATCAATATATATAGTCGTAGAAACAGAATGTTAAGAGATAGCCGTGACAAGACCCAAAGAGTCTTTCATTAAGCTCTCTAGATTGATTTTAATTATAATTATCTTTTAGTGACCGAGCGAAAAGAGAAACAAGTTCTTCTTTTTAAAGTCAAGTAAAAAAAAAATGCAATTGTATCAGATTTTCCGCATGTAATAGTAATTTAGAAATTAATTTACATCTCATAATATTCGTTTTATTGTGTTAGATGCAACGGAAAGTTAACTACTCGGTTTTCCACAGGAGTTTGAGACATTTTGAATAAGGTACTCATTATGATTTGTTGCTACACTAAATACCACATTGTTTCACAGAATAGGAAAGGAAGAAAGAATTGAGTGCTCACAGCTAGAATCGATGTTCTCGTAAACATACAAAAGGTTTGTCTTCAACCACTACACTTGGAAGTTTATTCCTTCTTGTTTATTAATGGGTTTAATATAAGCCCTTAATAATGAGAACTGTAACAGATTTAGATGTATTTTATACAATTAATTTATAAATAATGCTTTATGTGAAAATTTCAAGTATATAACTTCTCTGCTATTTCAAGGTATTGCTTTCATTCATTACTGCCTATTTAACCAATGTTTAAGACTGATAGAATATTGACAGCTCCTTATAAAGGCTCCTTTACTAAAAACGCAACATTCTGGGGCCAAAATCTTTTTTTTATTGAATTCAGTGAGAAGTAAGCTGCTAGAAATTGGTCTTATTTTGGATATTAGTAAATTTCTACTTTTTTGATATGCTTCCAGTTCCATGGGTGTGACATTTAAAGACAAATTACTTTGAACAAATTCAACCTTACTTTTATTTTCATACTGAATTCATAACATAATATATTTAGCAGTTCTAATGTTAAGGCGATATATAGTTAGAGCAGTTTTACTATAATATTATGGAAACAAATTTGGTTTATAATTTTACACAAAAATGAAATTAATTATGATAACTGGGCCCACTATCTCACATGGAATTTCTTACATTGAAATAGATGAATACCTATTACTTCGGGGCTCGGCCATATATAATTCTACACTATCGGCAGTAATATAATGCATAGCTGTCTTCAACATTAAAAGAAAAATTCAGAACAGAAAGAGATTGATTTGTGTTAATATGTTAATAATTAAGTTCAAATCTTTACTAAGAATGCAAGAGAGACATAACAAAATTAGTACTGTCAAGTGTCAAAAAAAAAAACAGGTAATGAAGAATAAATAGTTCTTTCATAAAACTATCGTCCTATTCATTTACTTATTCAAAATGTAAATTAAGTGCCTTATTTTCAATTAATTCTAGATATTATGTCTTTTATTTAGCACAAAACTAACACTTTTGGGATATTTGTATTTATCCTAATTTTATTGAATATATTTTTCGGAAAATAGATATCATTTTATAACACACCGACACACAGACACAAACACTGCAACGCACCTGCCGCCTGCTTATAATGACTCGACGCACTTCCGCGCAAGCAATGACACGCCGATTTGACTAGCTGTTTTAGCAAACCCCCTACTGTTAACTAATATTATGAAGGCTTATATTCTTTTTTGTCAGTATTTGTGTCAGCTGAGAAGATACATATTAACATGAGCAATCACAGCATAACTCACATATATTATTACCATGTGCTATTTATAACAGGTGATCCAAGTTGAACTTGCCCCTGGACTTTATTTTAAAAACCTTATATTAAGCCTTAAGCCTTATATTAATTAATATTTTTAATTAATTTACTCTCAGGAGGAAGCTCTCCTGTTGTAACAATCGGCTTTTATTTTATTGTATTTCCTATTTTACGAATTTAAATACTCTAGATCAGCGGTTCTCAACCTGGGGGGCGCGCCCCCCTGGGGGGGCGTAGAAGAATTCCAGGGGAGGCGTCAACAAATTAAAAAAAAAATTGAATTTGATGTTGGACACAAACACACAATCATTGAAATTTTTTTATAGCTTAATAGAGCTATAAAGCTCTATTTCTTTACTCAACGAACTTTTCTTCCTTTCCAAAATCTCGTCGATGGTACCCAAAGTCTTCCAAAAGACCTAGTAAATGAAATGAAAGACCTAATATCTGAGCGTTTGTTGTCTCTGAAGAACAAAATCGGAGCCTATTTCCCAGATACAAGCTCGGTAAACTGGAAATTCAAGTTAACAAGAGACCCCTTTCAAATCAACATTGATATACCTCCTGATCACATTCAAGAACAAACAATTGACTTGCAATGTGATTCCAAAGCTAAATTGGATTTCCCAAACATGGATCTCGAAGATTTCTGGCTACTATATCTTCCTGTTTACCCAGAAGTAGCAATGGAGGCAGTCAAGTTGCTTGTACAATTTTCATCAACTTATCTATGCGAGACAGGATTTTCAGCCCTGGCTAATATAAAATCTAAATATCGAGCCAGACTAGATGTGGAAAGTGACCTGCGGTGTTCTTTGTCAAAATTTCATCCAAACATACAAAAAATAGTTAACGAGAAACAGTGCCAGCCCTCACACTAGTACTACAAAAGTAGCGAACATTTTTCTGGTTATTACTTAAACATATTGTAAGTAAATTTATCATATATAAGTCTAAATTAACTTAATCCGTGAAGGGAGGCGTGACCTCACACCAAAGTGTGAAGGGGGGCTCAGAGCCTAAATGGTTGAGAACCCCTGCTCTAGATAATTTTGTGACCATTAATTTACTAGTTGGAAGAAAGTGGTGATTTATTTAACAACACCGGATATTTTTAAATGAATTTAGAAGAGATTTAGCATAGTAAATTTAATGATAGGTAAAATAAAAATAAACAAAATTACACTACTCCTAATTGATACTGTCTTTCTTATTATGCAGAAAATGTTTTAACACCACTTAATAATTGAAATAATTTTTTTACTTATATTTAATTAATCTATGAATTTAATCATCGTTCATTAATTCTTTACACAATATATTGAAATTTCACATAATACAATACAGTTATTTATCTAGTGATAGGCCTAATTGTTTTTTAATCAACCATACTTTTTCACTCTGGAATTAATTTTTCTTATTGGTAATATTTTACATTCAACATTTTACATAAAATTCGGTTATAATATTCGTTACTTAATAACTTTAAAATCATTGACTAAAATAACATGAAGTTATGACTAATACTTAATATTTTAAATTGTTCAAACTCTCGCAAAAATTCTTTTCACTTTGCTTTTATTTAAAATGACCAAGTTAATAGTCGAAACCACTCTACTAATTTTAGTTAAATATTGTTTTGTTGGTTTCTTCACGATTAAGCCATACTATAAACTTTATAATGAAATTTTATTAATTTACAACAAAAAACCTTCATTTCTGTATAACTGACTAGTTTCATGTGATTTTAATTATTTTAAACCATTTAATATAACATATAAGAAAATCCTTTTACTTTTTTAAAACTAATTAACAATTTTATTTAGAGTGAAGTGTTTATTTCTTTATGAATCAAAATTGTGAAATATTTTATTTATGAAAAGTTTATTATAATTTAGGTAATAAATTAGATTTTAAAAAATAACTTACCAAAAGTTTCCACTTCCTTCATCCTCGGTATCAGACTCATAGATCTTCTTATAGCTGGATCCTTCTTCCTTCTTCCTTGATCCTGTGGATTGTCGGACAGCGAAACCATGGTAAGAAGTTACGAATTTAGTTACAATTTCTAAAATATGGAAGAACCGATTGCCGATTTACGATTAATACCTTGTGGTATGAATTTGACAATAGAAACATTATTTGTAGAAGCAATCCCACCTCTAGACTGTCCTGCCTAGCCACAAACCGATATAGTAACGTTCGGTAACTGTTAAGTTGAATTTTTCTCTCGCGCTACCGTATTATTGGCCTCACCGAAACTTCCCCTTTGAGCTGCTTGGTCTCACAATTCAGTTATCTCAGATAGCTGATTAATAATACAGCTGTATAAAATGTTTGTATATCACCAAGATTTATATTTTTTCTTTATTTTCGAAGAGGCTCTTTATCACCAGTCAAATTTTCTTCCTGTATTGATTAAATTCAGAAATTTGGTAGAATATACCGATTATAGTTATAGTTTAAAAACAGCATTTCTTATGTAAATGTTCATATTTGAATTATTTAATTTAATCATGTCTGTAAATAGTTAAAGTATTTAACTAACTTACTTTACAACGATTAGCTCATAGATTTGTTATTTTAGATAATTAGTTGTATTTTTCTTGAATTCATAATTTACTTTGAATTTTCCCAGTGTGTGTGTGTGTGTGTGTGTGTTTGTTGGAACGTCCCCCCTCCTTTGCTCGCGCTGAGACGCGCGCGTTTTGTTCGTGTGCTCCGCATCGTTTCGTTTTTGATGTTTGATTTTGTTGCAGAATAATATATTTATTATATATTTATATATCTGCTGCTCACACCGTTTCGTGTACCGTGTTAAGATCCCTAAATTTTGTCGTGTGTTCTCGCGTAATGTACCACGCCCAAATGCAAGTCTATTCTCGCTGACATCTACCTTAACGCGTCTATGACCTCCCGTAAGTTGGTTGGCAGGTTTGTTGGGTCTGTATTGTTGAGTGTGTAGTCACACATGTCAGTAAAATAGTCAGCTGGAAAGAAACAACATTTATATGAACACACAAAATTTTCAAAGAATCTTACCACTTCATGAGATCTGCAGGCACAGCAAGGAGGCGTGCAAAATATGATCAGGTTTAAGATACCTATTTTAAAAGGCTCCAGTGTTCTTTAAACATGATCTGCCAGTAGACATCGTCTCTGGGCTTCAATACAAAAAAACAACTAATTTTTAGAATAGCTCAATTAAAACTGTTCTCAGGAGAGAACTCATTTGAAAAAAACATTAGGTTCTGAATTTTATATATTTATTAATAATTGAAATTTATTTAAAACTGTACTTTGATTTTATAACCATTATTTATCAGTTGGAAAAAACTAAAAGGTTTTATTGGTTGTTCAATACAGAATAAATTCAAATACTGTAAGTTTTTATAATACATTTAATTACTGATTTTAAACTAAACTAATTTTCTTTTCAAATAAAACATATTTAGGTCTCTCTTTATCTTCACAAATTATTAATTAAATTTCATTAATTATCACAAATTTAAATCCTACATTTCATGTACAATTCATTAAATACATTTACACATTTGAAAAAAAATTATTTCCAAACATAATAAAACATAATAAAATATTTTATCTTCTTATTTCAAGATTGAATTGGTAAATTCACATTTTATTATAAATAATTTTAAAATATATACGATTCAATAAATCTGGTCTTCTTGAAAATGATTGGCTTATGGCCAAAACCACTTTGTAAATTTATTATTCATTATTTCAACAATTTTGTTATACTAATTAATTTTATTACTTTTAAGATTTATTTACTTATTCAACATAGAATGAAGTCATTGTTTAAGTTTATTTGGTAATTTCAATTTAATAAATTTAACTGACTAAATTTGACGTTAATTCGTATATAATAGAGAAAATGACTTGCCAAGGATTTCCCTGTCGGTCCTGGAGTCCTCTCATCTGGATTCCCTGGTCCCTGGACATCGGAAGTTGCCATCCCTGGTCAGTCGATGGAAGTCTTTCTCCATTTCCGCGTCCTGGAGCCTTCGTCCTAGATGGAAGTATACGGCAGGAACGTGGCTATTTTGGTCCCATCTGACCTAGTAATGATTGGCCAATGCGCTGACCGACATAACGACCGTTAGCACCTCGTATTAACATTTTTTTCAGACTGCCTTACAGGTCCTAAAGTTGCTGTATTTATTGCGGCTATGTCACCCTTCCCCTCCGCTCTCCTCTCGTCGCTATCTCCGTGCTTGTTTCTTGTACGGGCGGGTTGGACAACATATTAGTTTTAACCGGCATAATTTTGTTATGTGTTTTAGAATACTGAAAAATGTATATTATTTTTAAATGGCTTTAACGTTTTTGTTATTTGAGTTTTTTAAATTCTGTTTTCACTACTGTTTATTATGGATTTTTCTGGTCATTTCAAAATGTCGATGATAGTTCTACGTGACCTAGTTCTCAAGTTAGCATTTTTCGGCACTTGTTTGTCAAATTTATTTAGTTATTACAATTTCATGCTATCATAATTTTTTAATTTATCCTTATAATACTTATTCAAAATTTTACTGACTTCTTGACTCTTTACTATGTTTATTATACCATAAATTAAAACCTTATTATTTAAATATTAAAATTGTTATTTAAAAAATAAGACATTATTAATTCCTTAATTGAAACGTTAATTCAGACCGTTTCCGTGAGTGTGTGTGTGTGTGTGTGTGTGTGCGTGTTTGTGTGTGTGTGTTGCAACGTCCCCCCACCTCACCTCTAACCTCTACGTCCCTACCACCGCAGCTCCACGCGGTCGTCTGCTTGCTTTGTTTAAATCCTTTCTTGCAGAATACTAAAATTTAATTGTTTACAAGAAAACATATTTATAAACAACCAAAACTCTGCCTATCACCCCGCTGGTAAAACCGTGCTAAACTCCCAGAGTTAAGTGTATGTTTCCTGCTCGTAGGGCCAAACCCACAACAAGCCTATTCCCGCTGACTACTCTTTAAAAACCGTATAAACACTCCTAAATAAGTTTATCAACTGTGTATGGTCTAAGTATAATCACACATGTCAAATTAATAGTCAGCTGGAAAGAAACACATTTAGAATAATACACATAAAAAACACAGAGTCTTACCACCTGATGATGATCTGCGGAAACAGCAAGGGAACGTGCAAAATATGATTGTGTTTAAAAATACCTATTTTAAAAGGCTCCTGTGTCCTCTTAAACACAATCTGCCAGTAGATAAATCTCTGGACTTTTATTACAAAAAACCAACTAATCTTTAGACTAGCTCATGAAATTAGTAGAGCGAAACTCTTTAAAACATTAGGCTTTATCTATTGCCATTTAATGAAATTTAATTAAATTTGTTTACTGATTTGATAATCATTTTTATATTAGTTGGAAAAAGCTAAACAGTTTTTATTGGTTATTTGACACAGGATGGAATGCAAATAATCTTGATTTTTATGACATATTTAACTCTATTTATTGAAATAAAAAAGAAAATTTATCCTTCAAAGTATTACACAATTATATTAGCAAAACAATTCTCTGAGTTACTTCTTGTTTCTTATGCTTTAAAAAATTATACTTTGCATATAGATTTATTACATTTACATTAACATAAAATCATTTTCAAAATTACACATAATAATATTTTATCTCCTATATGGAATTGGTAAATTCATAAGTTATGACCTTTAATTTTTAAATTCGAAAATTTCTCATTTTCTTTAAATAAACGGCTTATGGCCAAAAACCTTTTGTAATTTTAATATTCATTATTTTAAATATTCTGAGCACATAAATTCATTTACTTAGCATACAATCTATTTAAATTTTATAAAGAGTGAAGTCATTGTTTTAAGCTTGCAAATTTGTTTGAATTTAATAAAATTAACTAACTAAATTTGACGTGACTGATTTCGAATAAAGAAAATGACTTGCCAAAGATGTTCTTGCCGGTCCTTGGGGTCCCTCGTCTGGATTCCCTGGTCCTTGGACACCGGAAGTCGCCATCCCTGGTTCGTCGGTGGTGGTTTCCCTCTATTCGAGCGTCCTGGAGGCTGAGTCTGGAGCCTTCATCCTTGGTGGTCCTGGATGTCGAAAGCGCTGAGGTTATTGTCCATCTGGCCTGCTGACGGTCTCTACTCGCGGTCCAGCATAGCGTCCCGCGGCACCTCGTGTTAGAAAATTTTTACAGACTGTCTCTAAAAGCTTAGAGACCAAGTATATATAGCGGTGAATTTAACCTACCGCACCCCGCCTGCAAGTTTGCTATCGCTCGATTTATTCCTTGTACAGGCAAGTCGGGCAACGAAACTGTTTTAGCTTGCATAGTTTGATAATTAATTTTAGAACACTGAAAAATGTCTATTTTATTTAAACGGCTGTAACTTTTTTGTTTCTTAAGTTTTTTGAATTCTGTTTTCTTTAATGTTCATTCTAGGTCATTGTGGTTCTTTTGAAATGTCGATGAAAGTTCTACGTGGTTTGGTTCGAAAAATAGCTTTTTTAGGCACTTAGAATTTTTTCGCTTCACTCTCGATGTTCAAATTTAGTTAGTTATTACAAATTTATTTTATAACATTCTTTAATGTGGCTTAACTATTCTATCTACTGTTTTATTTAATTTTCCCTCTTTAATAATTGTATAATTCCCTACTTGATTATTTTAAAAACAGCTTTATTTCTAAAAAACAGGAAATTACTTATTTCCCACTTGCGACGGTCTTTCACCCCGTTGCAATTTCCCCGTTTGAGAGGTTAAAAATGTTTTACTTTGTTAAAATGTTTTTTACCAATTCCTTATCTTATTATTACTTAAACTATCTTATTCTATTACAAAATTTTCTTATTATTATTCTCTTGTTTCTTGAGAAGTTTTCACCCTGAAACACTTCAAACACAAGTCAATTAGTAATTTATTAGTCACTTTTGTCCACTAACTTTTATTTTGTCAAATTACACATTATTCACCACACTGATGGCTGTCATTTCCTTTATATATTTACCACGTCAATTTCATTTTATACTAGTTATGGCTTTAAAAACAATGACTTGCAATTAAAAACCTAACTAATCTTACAATACTATTTTTTAAACATATTCCTTTCATATCTTAACTATTACGTATTATTGTGTCAGCTGTGGAAGTACAGTTTATCAAGTTTAATTTGTTTATTTTCCGATAAACCTTCCGTAGCGGCTAACTATTGCGTGGATTCCACATTCCAAACTACCTGGCAAGGTCAATGAGCTGGCTTGTAAACATTCTATTAAAGTACGACAACAATTCAACTTATCATATTAAACGGAACGAACCTTGCTTTTTAAATTCTCTATCTTCTTATTGTATAATTTATAAGACTGGCTTGTGTCCAGATTATCGAAGTCCACTTGATAACTCTTGATTGCTTCTGATTTTAATGCAAAGTTTCTTATTGTTGCGACCTTTATCGTTAATACACAAGTTTTCTTGTTTTATATTGTACAGTGATAGTCTGATCTAACGACCCACTATTTCATGCACAGAAATTTCTTGTTTGATTTTGCAAAAGTCTGTCCGCGTATTTGTTGTACAAGTTATTAAGATTCGCCTGCTATCTGCCTGATTGTTGCTTGATTTAACCCGCTTGTTTGATTTAAGCAGTGGATGTAGCTCGGCAATGTTTGCTCAATATACACAAAGACTTCCTGAATAATACTTTTGTAATGTTGATTTAGTTATTAAATAGTTTGTTTTAGATTTAAACATTTGTCCCTTTATAAATAAGTAGCTAATCTTAAAGTCTAGATTTAGCCTTATTCAACTACTGCTTATACTTGTTTTTACATTAAATCAGTTTATGAATCTTTCTGACAATTTAATTCCTGCCTAACTTAGCTTATCGCTCGCGTACTGGTTCTATTACTGAACAACATTCTAATTTGGCATTTCCGTATTTTTATTATTACGATAAGTGTAAGGGTCACATTCTAGAATCCCTTTACTTGTCATAAAACTTCTTAACGTTTATAGCATCATATACAATTTTACAGAATACATTACAAGATATTTTATAATTGTTGACACAGTTGATTTGATTAACTGTAACAAATCAAGTTATTGTTCCTGATTTTGCTTCTTATCCTGTAAACATTTCCCATTAAACTTATTTTTGGAACTTCCGTAGAACACCCTATTGACTTTGTCCTGTTTTAAATACATTTTGGTACGTCCGGCTTATTTTGTTACAAGGAATGTTTTTATAAACTCGTTCCCCGCCCGTCCACCGGATATTTCATTGTGGCCTTGTTTACAAACACAAGTGATTGCCTTAACCTTGAGCCTTTGTTTACATTTGTTCGACTCGGTGGGTATTTCATTCAAACATCTGAATATTTTATTGTTATTGTTGTAACCTAGACAATTCTGGTTTATTTAAAAGTACAGCGGTTATTTATTTGTACTGCCTTTCTTAATAGTATTTAGTTTTAAAATATTTTTTTACTCATTCATAAAACTCTTCATTAAACACGTCTGAATAACTGTTTAGCAATTCTGGTAACTTCAACATTTCTTGTTTATTTAATATGCAATGATTATTTGTATTTTCCAATTTAATCGTATTTATTTTAAGATATGTTTTACGCGTTCTGGTTTTCTTTCGGCGTTTTGTGTTACGCCATTGTGCGTAATTCCTGTATTTTATTTTTGTTTTTGATTTATTTTTACTTGGTTTGTTTTGATAATTTTTATACTGGTGAGATTTACTTTTAAATTTATTTTTAGCAAACAATTTGGACTTCGTTTTCAAGCAAGATTGGTTAGAATTAAAATGCTTTGGAATTCTTGTTAAGTCTAACGGATTTGTTTCCCGACAATTAGGTCTTTCCCTAACTTGTTGGAATTTTATTTGTTTCGGCTTGTAGCCATTTTTATTTAATTCGTTGAATCCTCCCTCGTCATTATTTAATTTGTTTGTTGTAGGCTTGGTTAACCCATTTTTTGCTTTGTTTAATCCCGTTAGCTTACTTGATTCCGTTCTTTCACAGTTTAATAATTCACTCTTCCTCGAATTTTCGCACAATTTGTTATTTAAATTTTTGGTAACCTCGTTCTTAACCTTATTCGTTGACAATTGTTTTGATTTTATTTTTTGTTCCCCGCTTGTATCGGTGGAACATTTTACATTTTTAGTCATATTTTTGTTTATTATTTTATTAATTTTATTACATCCTATCTCTTGTTTTATATTATTTTTATTATTATTCGATACAAGAAACTCCTGGTGCAGCAGATATCCATCAATTTCATACGTCATGAACGATCTCTCCATGTTTATCCGGGCTTTTAACGCACACAAAGTATTTGCTCCCAAGATGAGGTCAACCCGTAGATTGTCCACAATCAAGAAAACAAACTCCTTTGTGTGTCCGTTTAATGTTAGAGGTAGCATTGTTTGTAATTTGACCCGTTTACAGGTTGACCCTAATGCTGTGACTATCGCTACATTAGCTATAGGTAGCTCATAGAATAAATTCCCGCTTTGTTTTAGGGCTATGTATTTTTCTGTTTTAATCACAGACATTTGGGCACCTGTATCAACTTGTGCAATAAACTTATGGTCTTTAATTTCGCACTCTATCACTGGACACTGGTCTATATTCTCTAGTGTCATAACCGAGTCAATTCTTTCCTCTAACAAATCGTCCCTAATAGACATGGAAAAACCGTCTAGGCTGATCTTATTATGACGGTAAACCGGCTTTTCCTTCGGTCTCTCGCTCTGAATTATTTTTGACTTCTTTGTGCTTCGGATCTCTAACCTGGTTAACTTATCTCCCTGATTGTTGCCAGAGATCCTTATATTTAGTTTTTTGGCTTGTGGTCGCTTGGTCCGGGGATAGGCGATTTAGGATGAGGGTTTTTAGGATACTTGGTCTCTTGGTATTTTGCGGTATCACCATGGGACCTTGGGTTAGGGTTAGGTTGTTGGTTTGGAGCAACCTGCCTCTGTTGACTTCTTTGAGCGATCCCATTACCATTTCCGTTGTCAGTAACGCTGTCTAGCTGTTGTAGGAAAACTATCGCTTGTTTGATGTTACTTGTGGGGTTCCCCACACTAGCTAGCTGAACGTTACCCCCAAAGTGTTTCATTAACATGAAGATGAGATGGTTCTCTGGGATTATCGGGTCTAAGTTTTTCGCCCTGTTTACCATCATAATAAAATACTCTGCCATCGAGTATGGTCCATTATTATGGTAGCGCCCCTGATTTATCTGTCTGCGTACTCTATCCTGCTGGCGATAACTCCAGAAATGCTCCGTGAATTCCTGCCTGAATTCAGAATAAGTTTCTGTATTGTTCTTTATGGCTTTCCACCATGCATCCGCTGCCCCTTTCAAATATCGCTCTACAATTCTTAATTTTGCAGTCTCGTCCATAGTATTGTCTATTTCAGAAAATAGATCTTCTATTTCCCCTAGGAATGTCATTGGATCTTCCTTGTCATTCCCCCAGAACTCAATCCTACGGTACGTAGCCTCCCCGTTTCTGTCTATTACCCTTGGTAAGCAAACTTGTGTTACTATTCCCGCTCCAGCGGTTTGCTTTACCTTTGCAACTTGTTGCTTTACCGATTTAATGTCCTCTTGGATATCCTGTACTTTCTCGTTTAATTTAGCCGTTTTTGTTTCCGTTTTAGTTTTTAATCTCTCTATTTCCGTTTCATGTTCGCTTAACTTTTCATATATATGACTTGTCTTAGCCTCATTTTCTTTTTGGTAGTCATCGAACTTTCCCTGGAAAGCCTCCCATAAATGTCGTCTTTCCATTTTCTCTTCCTCCCTCCATTGTTTTTCTCTGTCCTCTCTCTCCTTCTCCTTTTGTTTTTCTTTGTCTTCTCTCTCCTTCTCTCTCTGTTTTGCTTCCTCCCTCTCTTCCTCTCTCAATCGTTTCTCTTCCGCCTTCTCTTTCTCTCTCAATTGTTTCTCTTCCTCTCTCCATCGTTTTTCTACCTCCTTCTCTTTCTCTCTCAATTGTTTCTCCTCCTCTCTCAATCGTTTCTCTTCCGCCTTCTCTTTCTCTCTCAATTGTTTCTCTTCCTCTCTCAATCGTTTCGCTTCCGCCTTCTCTTTCTCTCGCTCTTCTTTGTCTTTTTCCTCCTTTGCCTTGAAATAGGCCATCAATTTATCTATCTCGGGTTTTGACATTTTGATTTACTATTTAATATTCAATTATTTATTTATTTACTTATTCCTTTCTTTTCGATTTGGTTTAGGCCAGATGGTTCCTACCCGCTCTTTCGACTAAATCCTATACAAATTTATTTATTTATTTATTTTATTTTTACGCTCTTGGATTTGTTCAATTTATATTATTATTTAAAAATTTAATTACATTATTTAAAACATTTTGACTTCATTTATTTAAACTATCTCGATTCATTTCTATTATTTAATTATTCAATTTTGATATAGGGAACCTGTTCAAAGGCCCTACCGTATGGGCGCCAATTCTGCAACGTCCCCCCACCTCACCTCTAACCTCTACGTCCCTACCACCGCAGCTCCACGCGGTCGTCTGCTTGCTTTGTTTAAATCCTTTCTTGCAGAATACTAAAATTTAATTGTTTACAAGAAAACATATTTATAAACAACCAAAACTCTGCCTATCACCCCGCTGGTAAAACCGTGCTAAACTCCCAGAGTTAAGTGTATGTTTCCTGCTCGTAGGGCCAAACCCACAACAAGCCTATTCCCGCTGACTACTCTTTAAAAACCGTATAAACACTCCTAAATAAGTTTATCAACTGTGTATGGTCTAAGTATAATCACACATGTCAAATTAATAGTCAGCTGGAAAGAAACACATTTAGAATAATACACATAAAAAACACAGAGTCTTACCACCTGATGATGATCTGCGGAAACAGCAAGGGAACGTGCAAAATATGATTGTGTTTAAAAATACCTATTTTAAAAGGCTCCTGTGTCCTCTTAAACACAATCTGCCAGTAGATAAATCTCTGGACTTTTATTACAAAAAACCAACTAATCTTTAGACTAGCTCATGAAATTAGTAGAGCGAAACTCTTTAAAACATTAGGCTTTATCTATTGCCATTTAATGAAATTTAATTAAATTTGTTTACTGATTTGATAATCATTTTTATATTAGTTGGAAAAAGCTAAACAGTTTTTATTGGTTATTTGACACAGGATGGAATGCAAATAATCTTGATTTTTATGACATATTTAACTCTATTTATTGAAATAAAAAAGAAAATTTATCCTTCAAAGTATTACACAATTATATTAGCAAAACAATTCTCTGAGTTACTTCTTGTTTCTTATGCTTTAAAAAATTATACTTTGCATATAGATTTATTACATTTACATTAACATAAAATCATTTTCAAAATTACACATAATAATATTTTATCTCCTATATGGAATTGGTAAATTCATAACTTATGACCTTTAATTTTTAAATTCGAAAATTTCTCATTTTCTTTAAATAAACGGCTTATGGCCAAAAACCTTTTGTAATTTTAATATTCATTATTTTAAATATTCTGAGCACATAAATTCATTTACTTAGCATACAATCTATTTAAATTTTATAAAGAGTGAAGTCATTGTTTTAAGCTTGCAAATTTGTTTGAATTTAATAAAATTAACTAACTAAATTTGACGTGACTGATTTCGAATAAAGAAAATGACTTGCCAAAGATGTTCTTGCCGGTCCTTGGGGTCCCTCGTCTGGATTCCCTGGTCCTTGGACACCGGAAGTCGCCATCCCTGGTTCGTCGGTGGTGGTTTCCCTCTATTCGAGCGTCCTGGAGGCTGAGTCTGGAGCCTTCATCCTTGGTGGTCCTGGATGTCGAAAGCGCTGAGGTTATTGTCCATCTGGCCTGCTGACGGTCTCTACTCGCGGTCCAGCATAGCGTCCCGCGGCACCTCGTGTTAGAAAATTTTTACAGACTGTCTCTAAAAGCTTAGAGACCAAGTATATATAGCGGTGAATTTAACCTACCGCACCCCGCCTGCAAGTTTGCTATCGCTCGATTTATTCCTTGTACAGGCAAGTCGGGCAACGAAACTGTTTTAGCTTGCATAGTTTGATAATTAATTTTAGAACACTGAAAAATGTCTATTTTATTTAAACGGCTGTAACTTTTTTGTTTCTTAAGTTTTTTGAATTCTGTTTTCTTTAATGTTCATTCTAGGTCATTGTGGTTCTTTTGAAATGTCGATGAAAGTTCTACGTGGTTTGGTTCGAAAAATAGCTTTTTTAGGCACTTAGAATTTTTTCGCTTCACTCTCGATGTTCAAATTTAGTTAGTTATTACAAATTTATTTTATAACATTCTTTAATGTGGCTTAACTATTCTATCTACTGTTTTATTTAATTTTCCCTCTTTAATAATTGTATAATTCCCTACTTGATTATTTTAAAAACAGCTTTATTTCTAAAAAACAGGAAATTACTTATTTCCCACTTGCGACGGTCTTTCACCCCGTTGCAGTGTGTGTGTGTGTGTGTGTGTGTGTTTGTGTGTGTGTGGGGGGGGGGGTTAATTGGCATTTTAATTAAAGTTTAATATTAATATTACTCTAAATAATTTGTTATTTTTTATGTAACAAATACATTTTTAGTGAATTATAATTTTGAAACAAAAAGTAGAGGTATGTTTTAAAATTAATTTTAAGCTGCTTAAAAATACAATCTATCGGTTGTAATAATTAAAATTAATAAGTCCAACAGCTACCGATTATTTTCATATATAAAACCACTAAGTTTTTATTATATTGATATAGGTTAAAGATATTTAAAATAAAATAATCCTAAAATAATAAATTATTTTATAAAAAAATATATCAAAATACAATATATCATGTGAAAATGTGCGTACTTGCAATTAAAAATGAAGTAAATATCTATTAAAAGTATTTTATTGTAAACACACAAGCAGGGGGTTACATCCAGGACGAGAATGGACAGAGTGATTTTGAAAAAGGAGAGGATTTATTATGTTCCAATCCAGCTTTAGGGGTGTTTATTGTCAAGACATAAATTGCAAGTAGATATTGTTACACGGGGATTTGTTTAGTAAGAAAATGTGCTTGACATGCGATGTTTGTCATGGAAAATTTTATCAAAACAACAAAGAATATTGAATGAATAGGCAACAACGAGAGAATTATCACTATAGATTTATATGGAGCCTGTTGATATCATAATTATTTTTTAAACATGTTTATATCATAAATGGGTTAATATTGAAAAAGATATCTTTCTTTTATAACAAGTATTTATAAAAGTATTCATAGATTGCTTTAAAATAGCCAGATAGACATCTGAGAAAGGTTACTTGTACTGATCTGATTCTCACCAGGTGGCACAAACATCAAGCCTGAAGAACACAGCAATTTAACTGTGGAATCGTCGTCCACTTATTGAAATACGTGTTTTTATTCTGTGTGACAATCTAATTTTCTTCCATAAAACTTGTCAGTTTGACAATTTCTATAAATTAGCATTAATTTATTATTTTAATAATACTAGTAATGTTTTATACTATAAAATAAAAATATGAATAATTAATTTGTAAAAGCTCTCCATCCTCAAATGTTTAGAACCTGCTTTATTAAAGAAGAATATGATTTATGTTTCAGTATATAAATATAAGTTTTTTCACAGTTATATTGCGATTAATCAAGATTACATACTACACACTCCACGCATATAATGAAAATTATTGAAGAATAATTTAGAAATATGTTTCCCACATTTTAGTTATTACATATCAATTACTACTATTTGGTAAATTTATAATTAGTACAATTTCTTTTGATCTGGTATATAAAGAGTTTCATCATAGACTAAAAAACCGCATTAGGCTAAATTAATTATTGATTCAGTATATAAAGTGTGATATGTTTTATTAAACAAGTTTTTCAGTAAATGGTTAAACTCGTTATTACATGTAATATAAGACACTTTTGAAAATTTGTTTGCTAACTAGTTGATGTGACTTGATGATACTACTTTATATATGTTCCGAAATTGTGTTGTAAATCTATTTACATTTAGTGACACCATCTTAAAACACAAATACTATTACTACTGAAATAAATAGATTATGTTGTCAAAAGTATATTGTTTTTAAAATATAGTACTATAGCTGTACGATTGCCTGTTTTATACTGACAGTAGTATTCATTACCTAAACCAATCTACCTCTCGTAATTTAGTATTTCAAACTACAGAACATGGTTATTTAATTTACTATAATGCACTTTCAATGATTTAGTCTCTTAAAAGTTAAACTATAACACATTTATAGTGAAAACAAGCAATATACCACTCCCAATTATTCATACATTTCACCTTAAAATACCTACTAATGATTAAACGGGGGAAAAGAGTTCTATGAGGTATTTAGTTTAACTCCGAATCTACACCTGTATGGAAGATGCCTTTATTTTGTGTTCTTTAATTTGAACTCATCCCTGTAAAACAGTCATGTTTTCCTACTTCCATGTACAAATATGTTGAATGTTTGAATACTGTTATTTTCTTAATTGTTATTTTAATGGTCGTGAGTATAAATTAGGACTCAAGAAATGAAACTAATAGATTTTCCACTGCCTTAAATAGAATTTTCTAGGAACAGAATGAAAAATTTTATATTGTTATAAGATATATTGTTCACATTTTACAGATTAGTCTAATGTCTGATCCGTGCATAGATTTATCTTTGCTCTCAAAAAATGTTTAGTAAAAAAGATAGCCTTTATATCTTCAAGTTACATATCATTTTTTTATAATTATTAGAAATCTGGTCAACTATCTGAGAATTTCATACAGATTTCTTGTGATAATCAACAAGTCTCCACTATATTATGATAAGTATGTATGGGATAAAGTAAGTAAGATAGGCATCCAAAGTGGACGTTGCTTGTGTAGTCTGCTAAAAGTCTCCATATTATAAATATAAGTAGGTTAACAGATGACTTTTGTACTCTATGTTTGTGTAATCATAAAGTGATCTCCACATTGAAAAGATAGGTCAGCCATCTGATTAATAAAGGTAGTGTATGTGCATGTAATTAGAAAAAAACTCTATAGCTTGTGAAACTCACACTTTGTGTTGACTATAACCGTTTAGAAGTATTTTCCCGATGTTCATGTTTTTTTTTTATGTTCTGTGTTGCATGTATGATGACTACGTTAGTGTCGCTGAAAGTTATTACACTGCTTTTCCTGTAAAATCGTGTTTCTAGCAATAATAATACTATTTATATTCGACAGCCGAATATCTTTATTTTTCTTTGAAGTATGAACTATTCAGTATCTTGGCAAACTAACTTCAAACCATTGAGTAAAATTCAGTAAAAATGATTAGGCAACAATATCATTTTTATTTTCCTTAACAATGAAAAGCGATTTTGTATTTGTGTTCCCTTAGAATTTATAAACTTATTATAAAACATTGCAGGAAAGAATATTTAAAAGCAAACGGGAGATTTTTGTGGTGAGTTTGCAAAACATATTTCAAACCATCATGAAAGTGATGGATTAAATCTTCCTTACAACATATTCCTTTTAGGCATTACTTAATCAGCATAGTCCGACGTCGGCATCGCATGACGAGATCAATGAAATCCGCAACCAAACTGCTATAGCAAAATGAAGTTCATCGATCGACGTAAAACCAAAGACTTGCTCTGACTATTACCAAACTAAAATTGTAGTGCGCTAGCTCACATTCTATAACAGTGCAGCGCTGTTTCGCAAAAATTGTTTCAGTGAAACCACCATAAAACGTTTTCTGCGAAGATTATATTCTGAGATTAATAAATTAGTCAAACATAACCATTTTGTACTCAATAAATTTGGTTCTGGCACTATAACAAGTCATCGGGTAACTATGTTTAAAATTTACTCGTGCATTATATTTTATAAACACCTATCCCGGTTAAGCTTATGAAAAAGAGAGAGAGAGAGAAAGAAAGAGAGAGGAGGGAGGTAGGCCGGTAGAGAGAAACACAGAGGAAGAAAGATTAAAATGTCTAGTAACTCCGAAAATAATTTTTTTTTAATACCTTAGCCTATTGCATTATTTAACTTTAATAGTACTCTATTAACTGAATATGCAGAAAATATGCATCTAATGTAATTGAAATCATTGAACAGTATGCAGCATGCACCTACACTTTAATAGAAACCTACAGTGTAGAATCAACCGTATTTCGAACCCCGACAACCTGGATTTATGAGACTGAGTATGTCTATCCAGAAGTTAGTCCAGTTTGGGAGAATCTTGAACGAAGAACCGTGGGTATGGTGAGGGTATGTACAGTAAAACTCCTCTAATGCGATGTTGAAGAGTCATCATATAGAGAGCGTACCAATTAAATGGCTCGCGCGTATTAGACTATAACGGGTTTCAGTAATGAAAAGCGACAAACTATTTTCGTAACTAGACGATTTTTTCGAAAAACCTAGCCTAGTTGGTTCGTTCTAATAGTCAATATATGCAGAAAAAAAATGTTTAACTACAGTTTTTGGTTAATATTTTGGGCCTTTGGTGTTTTAAATGTCAAAAATAGCATTAAAAAGTTACAATAATTTGAAAGATGTAACAATTAATGAGCTTGAAATACCGCAGGTCAAACGTTAACAAGGAGTGAGATAGGGTTACGGACTACCATTTACACGCTATTGATAGAACCAGATTACTCAACGGGTCCGCGTTTAAAACCGGTTTTAGTGATGGATGGAAAAAAACATTTTCGTAACTCAACAAAATAGGACATTAATTTTTATCATTGTAGAAAGTTTAAATAAATAAATACACCTTTGTAAACAGTATTATTTACAGTTCCATACGTGTTCGGAACTGTGCTACAGTACAATATTTTTAATAAATGAAATTATACCTATATTACCTTTTCTATTACATTAACAAATCTATTTTTTAATATTCGTACATGCTTTTCAAAAAGCTGTTCTTAGTTTTTACATTAATGTTCCTTACAACTGAAATTCAAGAAAGTAATGATTCGGTATTTGTGACAGGAGAATATTACTCTCAGGGATGAAGGTTGTATAAGAATGAATTCTTTTAATCTTTGTTCGGCATTGCACAGTTACGAAACGTAGTAGCTACTGTATTATTATTCTGTGTCAGACCCCGGGATTAAGGTTTTACCCTTTGTGACCAAAAAGTTCAATTTCTTTTTAATGAACATGAATGTTCGTATTTTAGAAAGGAATTTTGCAAGAACCGCTGGAATACTAAATTTCCAGCGAATTAAACAAGGAATTTTATGAAGTTCTTTTATTCGACACGCCCTGACAGCATCTATAATTCATACATTCTTCGGCATAGCGTGATAAATCGGAACGTCCTATCTTGGTTGTATGTTTTTTTACTTATAGTTTACATAAAATTCATGTTATACAGAGAACGAGGTTTATTTCCCAATTCGCCCCACCAACCTAATTCTATTTACCACTAATCTATTTATAAATGTAATAAAAAATTTCTGCTTTTAATTATGTTGGTAAAACATGTTAAAATAAAACCGTCATGTATTTATAAATTATCGAATTTGTAAATATAAATGCAAATAGACGCCAATATTCTCTCCCTGCTCAATATGGTCTCTTAAGAGTGCAAGTAGAAGACTTGTATTTCTGGTGAATAGAAGTGTTTTCGCTGATGCGCACCTATGTGTCAGAAGTTTTACTTCTTTATCGTAAGAAGGCTCTTATAACTTCGCGTTTATTTTAGCCTTCTAGAACAATTGATAATAAGTTTAATCCAAAACAGCAGGGTAAGGTGAGAGAGGAAGATATTGAATTATTATATTCGCAAATTCTGTAGTTTACATCGAATGGGAAACCTATTTTTGAGAACCTGTACTAAGTACTTGTTCGAATAAGCGATTTGTTTTATATGGAATGTTCATCTAAAACTTTACTATAATCCTGGTTAATTTAGCCTGCTAATTGTCGTAAACGAAACTTTACCAATCCCGTCCTAAGACCGTCTGTTGTTAATATGTCTTCCTGTGGGTTTTGTTCCAAGTTACCATTTTTTTTTTATTAAGTTATCATAATATTACTTACGAAAGACAGGATTTTAAATATATATATGTTACTGAATTAGAATGGCAATATATGTCTATATATATGTATATATATATATATATATATATATATATATATATATATATATATACATATATATATATATATATATATATATATATATATATATATACTGTATATAGGGCCTTAAATTTGAAGCAGACCTACTCTCTCCCTAATTTAGTAAAATAGAGTATACACGTAACTATCTGACGAGGGTTTACATATGAAAAAAGTATTAAACATCGTATCACTGTACAACTGCGGTTTTAGTTACACTTCCATGAAATATATTTTAACGATTCAAAAGCAAATATAATTAAAACTTTATTCACACTATCAGACGTGGAGTTTTACAAAGCTTTTATTAAATACTTTCTTCATTTAATAATAAGTGTGGTTTTATCAATAACGTAATATGATGGAAGATATGGAACTCTAAATATTTAGTAATTTATGGAGCATTCAAAAAATTAGGTAAAAATTTAATACATAATTTGCAATGCATTTCAAAATTAATAAAGAGTTTTTTTTTCTTTTATATACAACTACCGGAATTCAAGTCTAACTTTTTGTTACTAAACTCACCCAGAAAAAAGTAATGACCATAGTCTAGTCATCACTAGAAATTTAAAAACGGACTATTAAAACTTACTTAGGAAGAGTAATGTCTACCGTCTCGACAGCCACCTCGTCCTAACAAAACCTACGCAACAACCGTAAAGACTAACCCCTAGCAAGTCATCTGCTCAAAAACCAAACCTAATAAACAACAGTAATATCCATCCAATCGCCAGCCACCTCGCCATATCAAATCCTCGTAGCAAAAGTAATGTCAATTACCTCACGAATCACCTTGAGTTACCAAATTCACCAAAGTAATGGAAAACGTCTCACTCAACACTACGTACTAACAAACCACTTCTCATCAGATTTATGGACAATGCCTTGCTAGATATTTCGGTCAAACTACTACACGTCGCTACCTCAATATTAGGAACCGAGAGCTATCTCAAAAGAATCTCTACAACTTCTACATTCTGTCTCAAACTTAACACTTCTGTAGGAAGTACATAAATTTAAATAGTGTAATTCGACCATTTGTGAAATCTACATCATCTTTATTCGACTCTCTATTTTACCTTTCTATGTAAGTAACTCAGTGATATTGGAAAACGTGTCACAACCTAACTAAAAATCCAAATAACAGTATGCAATGTCCAGGAGAACGTGAAGCAGAATAAGATTCAATTAAATAAAACAGGCGGCAAATACACTCCACTTTAACAAAACCTCTTTTTGCGCTAAGTAAAAGTTTAGGATATACTCATTAGTTGTTGAGGGAACGCTGAAGCTAAAGAAGTAATGAAACAAAGAAACGGATGGACACGTATACTTTAGCCTGCGAGCTGTTCAACTACACAACTAAGAAGTGTTCACGGACAAGTTTTGTTCCTGTCGTATCTTTTCATATATCTAGGTTGAATATAAACACGAATAAGATTCCTTTCCCTAACACTCAAGATAATATAGCTATAGTTAAAATCAAACCCTGTTGAAAGCATGGAAATTGCCTCGTATATAGTTAATGAGTTTAGAATCTCCAAATCATTATTTTTGTTTTATTGTGTGTGAGTGTTCATTAAAATAAATAAAGCACAAACACAAACGATTTTAAGCACACACATACAGAGAGAGAGAGAGAGAGAGAGAGAGAGAGAGAGAGAGAGAGAGAGAGAGAGAGAGAGAGAGAGAGAGAAAACAATAATGCAGTAAGTGAAGATAAGAAAAAGCGCTACTCCTTGCTGAAGTATACTTTTGGTCTCCATGAAAGGCTTTTTTTTTAAAAAAGAATAACGAGCTCACTTGGCATTTTTAGTATTCTACCAACAAAGGCCACCCTTATAACGCAGTCCTGACACAATACCAAATCTCATTGTTAGAGGGAGCAATTCTTACCTCTCCTACTTCAGACAATTAAGTCTGACTTACCTTGAAGTATCGTGACATAAATTAAATACTTAGAGTTGAAATATAATGAACTTTAGCAAAAATATAAATAACGAAGGTACATTGACTTGCCCAGCCTGAAAATATCTTACGAGAGGTTTTATTTAAACAATTTTAAAACAATTAAATATAATTAATTTCATATTTGAATCTTGCCTTAGTGAGTTGCCAAAGTTTTGTTAGTAATCTGACTTTTTTATTCGTTGCAATTGTAAATATTGAGAATTATTTTAGACGATTAAGGACGTCATTATTTGCTAGGTGCTTTGCCTTAAGAAATAAAACATTAATAATCAAGTAATCAGCTTGGTAGTTTGGGTAAATTTCTTTATATAATTACATATTATACTTATGTGTGGCCAGTCGATAACGACAAATTCTGTCCTGGTTCTCTTTAGGAATTTTCCTGAATGCTTTTTACTATGTCAACGACAAAAATGAGTATCGTAATCAAACTCGGTCGAACCACTAAATACTTTAATTGCAAAAAAAACCTTTCTGTCGGCACTACTTTCGACTAACTTCATTACCTCAATACAAAATAATATTACTAGGCTAACAATGACACACAACATTAGTTTCTCTCATTCCATTGTTCTTACGACTATTATTTTTTTTAACTGCGATCAACCATTGATTCGCTATAGCTGACT
The DNA here is from genome assembly GCA_036971475.1 of Prosapia bicincta. Lineage (NCBI taxonomy): Eukaryota > Metazoa > Arthropoda > Insecta > Hemiptera > Cercopidae > Prosapia > Prosapia bicincta. The sequence goes on from JBAIZL010000001.1 coordinate 179,112,442, forward strand.
CAAGCCTATCCGTTTTCCTTTTTTATTCTAACGCTTTCCTATCTTACCGTCGTCTTTTTCGTGATTATAAATAATAGAAAAACTCTCTGATCAAGAGTTTTTTAAAATAATAGATAAACTCTCTGGTCTAGGGTTTTTGAAATTATTATTTATTTAAACTTATTTATGGCCTAACAGTGTTACCATTTCAAAAAAGCGCCTTTCTGCAAACTTTAACAAATGTAAACCCTCACTTTATTGCACTTGTTTGGTTTTGTATTGTTATAGGAATGCTTTGGTACTTTGGTACTTTTCTCCTAGTTGTACCATTTAGTTATTGATTGAAAACAGAAAACTGTAAGGTAATTATATTGTTGTCAGGGTTTAATCTAAATACATTATTATTATTTAAATTAGGATATTGAATTTAAAAATGTCTGTGACTTCGTGTAAAAACTAAACAAAGTAGACAAAAGTGCATTAAATAATGATAACTGCTCTTCTGAACAGTATAAATTTATGGTGGAATTTAGTATAACCGAAGAATTGTAGTGGAAATATTTCCACCTTTTCCACAATAGGTACATGAAATAACCCTTCATGCGAGCAAGACCTGGTAGGTAAGGTTTTTATATGACAGACATTTTGATGTTTAATATTTCTCAATGTATTTATGTGTTAGATGTAGGTCTCACTGCGAGAGTAGGATGAGTGTGTGAGTGCAAGGTTAGTAAATACCTTGTAATACTGGATATGTATTGCGAATGGATATTTAATTACATTTAGTCAAGCCTTTATACATTGTTAGATTACGCAAACGTTACAATGGGGGATTTATAGCTTGGAGTAGTGTCTAGTACAGCTTTACGTTATGTGCAGAGTATTATATAAAATTTTTAGGCCGTTTAATACTGGAAAAATAAAGTTTGCTGTGGAAGAGATAAATATACAAGAGGAAGAATCAGAATCATACGTATCAACATTTTATAATTTCATTGATTGAATAATTACACAACCATCGGAAGCTTAGGAAATTAGTAAATTAAAGCTTATAGTAATATTTAGTACAAAATTATAATATGTGCATTGAACTATTTTATATTTTGTGGAGTATAACTTTGAAAAATAAAGTTTTTTTGTGGAATATATAATAGTATAAGAGACAGGAACCGAAACCATACGTTATTCCAGTTTATAAATAAATACGTTGAAGAACCAACCATTCGAAGGTAAAACGTTATCAATGGACAACACTCAGACTTGAGATAATGTATTATAAAACGTATAAAATATGTTAATACAGGTATGTCCAGTCTTTAAATAGGCTACATAAGGTGCATTTCACCAAAAGGTATGAGAAACCGGACACCATGTAACCTAACAATGATAACAAAATTTTAAAAATCATACGAATAATAATAGTAATTTTTATTTGGATTAGAAGGAAAATGAATTAAATAATAATTCCGATTATACACTCCTATAGGCACTTACAGCTTGTAGATGAGAAAACTATTGGAATAACACAGAGCTTCAACTTACGAGATGCTAATTAAAAACTTAACTGAGATTAAAAACCTGGTGACGTGAGGACAAAGGGTGAATATATTGACGTACCATAGATTCAAAACTTATATTTTTCGAAGGTCACTAAACTTTTTGAAATCTCCAAATTATTCAGTTTTTGAGATATATAAAAAAAAGTATGGATGCATATTGATACAAAATTGGAAACCATTTATATAATCATATTTTAACATATATACTTTTCTCATTTCTTTAAAAATTTATAAAATAATTTAAATTTTTATAAGAGGAAGCCACGGAATTAGGTTCAAAGCCCTCAGTCGAAGCATTGAACAGGATTTTTTCAGAAACGATTTCTCATAAAAGTGGCTAAATTTTTAATATTTAACTTGAACAACTCATAATTTAATACCAAATTTCTAAAATGTATTTTAGTAAACAATTTAAGTGATAAAAGTAATAATGTTTAGAATAAATAATGTTTGAAATGTTTTTATTATTTCAAAATTCCAAATTCTGTTTAATGTAATATTTACTTAAAAATAACAATTAGAAATAATAAATCATTACTACGCTCAATTAATTTCAATAGACAAACACAATGTTTACGTGAACCTCCGGTAGAGAGATACTATAGAATAGTTTCATTAAAGCTTCACTTTACTTTTAATGTCACGCTATCAAGAAATGATAATGTTTGTATACTATATTATTTAAGATGCATTATGTTACTGATACGGTAATAAATAGCCTGATATGATAGGGAAAGAATGTGTTGCGCGTAGGTTAAATCAGAGAAAGTTTTGTGTGTCAGAAGAAAGAAATATCAGCTGTTGACTGCATAATATAAAGTTCCCATTTTCGGGGAGAATAACTGGGGCGTAAACGTTCGTTTTACTGACAAAATTCTCTCCTTAATTTTTTTCCCAGAGACGTATCAATATAAACTAAAACACCCTTGATACGCGTTTCCAACTTTTGCGATAAAACCGGGTATTGAATGGGAACACTTATTACACGGGAATAGAATTGATTAATGAATTAGTTAAAAATTATTTTCCTATTTACATGCATACAAAAATAAAGTACCGCAAACCTAAAGTGTTTATTGTTAATGTGAATTAAAATCAGTCAATATGCTCTTATAAGAAGTTTCAATTACGTTTATATACCGTACTACATTTACGTATAAACCTATGTGCTCCAAAATACGAATTTTATCAATTAAAATTTAATTACAAATAATTTTGCTGAATAATTACCTTTCTAACTGTCCTAAATCTATAGAACATATTAGGTCTATGTCCTTTTGCAAAATGTGTTCCGTAGTTTTTTACAGTCTTGTTCCTCACAGTTACGCAGGCAAGTGAGGACTCGTTGTATGACAAGTATTGAATGGGACAAGTAAAGATCTTATAAAGAAGGAATACTTTTATAGTTTATATGCCATTACACAGCTGTGTTATATAGTCTACCAAAATGTATTACTCTGACAAATATTACGCTAACTAGAACGTAGAAACTTGAATATTATTTACATTTAATAAAAACTTGAAATCTAAATTTATTCAAATAAAAACATTTTGCTCAAAAAAGGCATTTAAGGGGTGTATAAACTGGCTATTTTATAATGGCATTATATTCCACTCCACCTGCCACCATGCCTATATTGCACGGGAGTGCATAATAAACGGGAGCATATTGCAAAGACATTGGTTGTTAGGGCAATGACACTTAGTGGTTTACAGTCTCATTGAAAACGCTCTAAGGTGATTATTTTATGCAATAATGTAAAAGAAATCAATTTTGGAAACAAGCCCACATGATTCCAAGTAGTTATCTATCCCCACCCTTGTTTAATTCCTGATTTTGAATTGTCACTACTCCTGAATTTTAACAGATCTTTTAAGGAATTCATTTAGTAAACTCTGGTTACTTTATGCTACCGTCCTCATACACGTAAGCCATTATGCAGCGCACAGAACCATCTGCGTGAGAAAAATTGCAGTTAGTCAAGATATCTATGAAGATATACCATTTCCATAAAAATTTATGTTTTTTTAAATTCAAGGGTGTAAGTTACGCTTTTAGCGTTTTCCAACGGGCAAGCAGTAAACATTTAGGAAATTTTCAGATTTTGGAGACATAGATCGTATAGCTTTCGGATATCAAACGTGAAAGCAGTTTGGCTGTAGTAAAAATACTGACTTAATTATAACTTTGACAGTATTTCATGATTATAGTAATATATCAGAAGAACAGTAATAAAGGGTTACATTGAATTATAAGTAACCAAAGGGCATTATGACCTCTTGGATAGGCTGAGATTATGTACCGCTTTAATTGATTCGTTTACCTAAAGTAGATTCACTCACAATTATGGTGAAGTAGGGACTGTGTCCGTAAATACGATGTGTGTTGGAAAGTAACTTGAAATCGTAGTTCACATAATTTGTTATCAATTGATCCCAATAAATTGATATTCATTAATTTTGATTGTTTTGAATATATTATCATATATGATTATTGGGGTGACTCAAATTTCGTGGTAAATATCTCAAACGTTTTCCTTAAAATAAAGAAAAATGTTTTAGATTTGATGATGTTTCGAATCGTCTTAGCGAATATTACATTTTTGAAGTAATAAGACAAATAAGTCTTGTATATCACAAGAACGTGCATAATTACTCTTAATGTGGTCTTGTAGAACGGACACCAGGGCAGCAATACGAGGTCTTCTTTGTCCATTATAAATATATAACTAAAATGAAAACATCAGTCTAGAGTGGAAAGTAAATCATAAAGATAAGCCGAGTTTGAAGAGAGGGAATGAGATAATATAGTTGAATAGTCAAAACGAACTATATACCCCTTAATATTTATACTTATACATAGGATATACACGATATAATCAGAATCCCTATAGCAGTCTTGGTCAAGGTATATTTCTCTTGAGAAATAATACTTCTGGGTAGCTACTTTACAAAATATATTGTATTTGCAAAACTGGCATCGTCGTAACATCGTATTTTTCTGTATATATTTATTAGAAGGGATTTTTTATAGATCGTTGTACTTTTCTTAGATTGTTGTGCAATTGTCACAAAAAATAACATGATTTTACGCATCTCAGCCACTATGTTCGCTCAAATAGAAATAGAAAACGTAAAACAATGTAGACTCATACTTGATGACATTTTGTATTAAGAACACTATAATAAACTTCAACATTTGTGGCCGGATAAATAATGAGACTTTATTTTAAAAACAGATACAAACATAAACAACAATACAAAATACTCAAAATTATACTTAGATATTAGGTATAAAAAGATATTCTAAATATTACAGAAATAAATAATATATAATAATAACCTTAAAATAGCAATTATAATATACACATAATAATGTTCAAGTGAAGTCAGCTGTAGTTGGGTTAAAGGTTGATGTGCTTCCTATCTTGTGGCAGGAGCTTCTGTAATTGTGAGGGATTTATTAATACATTATATATAGTATATAAAATTATTGAAAGTATGTTTTTTAATAAAAAAATAAATTACCAGTAAAAATACTATTAGGAATAACATGTGTAATGAAAAGAAAGAACTGTATAACTGGATTTTTTGAATAATCTTAAAATGTGTATATTCCTTCGATATTTCGTTATGTAAGCCTACATATCTAATGAGATAGGTACTCTTATGGGAAATAATAATTAACTCGGAATTTATTAGCAGAAAACCGTTGTAGATGTTTTCTTTTCGCCCAAATAAAAATAATTTCGTTTCTAAGGAAACCAACACTAAAAGAACCAATTGTTAAGGTAATACTGCACGTATTTATTTATAGCGTCAAAATAATGCCTGAAAAAATATGAAATTATAAAATACTGTAACTTGTTATTCTATATCCTCATACTATACCGTAGAACATTTCGTACGAACTAATATTATCCCACTAACAGAGACCCGTAAAAAAGGAATGACGATTTACACGCTGATAGATGATTTGTTTAATCGACCTGATATTCTGATACCTGATGTTGTGAATGCAATAATATAATACTCTATGACAATCCTCTATGGAAAAAAAAGAAAAAGAACATTATATAAATTAACAGATGATTTGTAATTGTTTTAGTTTTTCTCAGTTCTTTGTTTTAGAGTTTTGTTTTAAGAAAGATGTGAAGTAATAAATAGTGTTTAAATATGAAATAAGTTTTATTACCAGCATAATTATATAAATATGACGAGTGTTCCGCCTGTAGCGGCAGTGTCAAAAGTTTATAGAAATAACATATGGCGACCGTGACAGGATAATAATTTGGTTACAGTTAAAATCTATGATCCATTAGTAAGTATTTTATAATGGATGCTCTGAAAAAGAAAAGAAAATTGTTTAGAACTGGATTTTCACGTTTACACAATACATTATTAGAATCCATAAAAAATGAAGATGATGTGATTTTGTTAAAAGCTAATTTAGAGCTATTACGTGAAAAACATAATCAATTGGAGGTCTTAGACCGAGAAATTATTGAAGTTTTACTAAATGAAAATGCATCTACTGAAGTTTTAGAAAATGAGGTAGAATCTGCCGATGAATACTCAGGCAAGTTTAAAATAGTTGAGTATTTAGTTGAACAGGCTATTGACAAGGCTAGGCCTAAGACAGATACTAGTGTGAATGTAGAAAAACGTAAATTTAAGTTACCCACACTTGAGTTTAAAAAGTTTGGTGGTGATATTAGTGATTGGTTGCCGTTTTGGGGCCAATTTAAGAAAATCCATGAAGACCCCTGTATTGATTCTGATGACAAGTATCAGTATCTCCTGCAAGCGACTATCCCTAATACTAAGGCTAGGGAAATTGTCGAGAGTTTTCCCCCATGTGGACGTAGTTATGAACAGGCTATTGAACATTTAAAATCTCGCTTTGCCAAAGATGACCTGTTAGTAGAGTTTTACATAAGAGAAATCTTGAAAATTGTAATAACATTAAATAGCAGTGAAAGTAAAATTACTATTTCCTCACTTTATGATCAAATTGAGTCAAAACTAAGGTGTTTAGAAACTTTAGGTGTAACAAAGGAGAAGTACGCTGCTATGCTCTTCCCATTAGTAGAATCTTGTCTCAGGGAGGATTTATTAATAGCTTGGCAGAGAAGTAGGCCTAACTCTCAACAGGACGAGACCGCGTCAGAAAGTAAAAGTAGGCTAGATAGCCTAATGAATTTTTTGAAAATTGAAGTGGAGGGAGAAGAAAGAATAAACTTAGCTAAACAGGGATTTGGTTTACAAAAAACAAAAGTATCAACAGGTGATAATCCTACGAGTTCATATAAAAGAGACTTTGCAAGTAAAGATAAGCATATTAAAAATACAAGAAGGCCTACCAGCAATGTTACAGCAGCTGGCCTTGTAAATGTAAAATCAAATACGTCTACAGTAAGCACAGATAAGACGAAGTTATCGATGTGTGTGTTTTGTGACGGTGGTCATTTAAGTGAAAACTGTTTTAAAGCTAGGGACATGTCTTTAGAAGAAAGGCAGAATATTCTTACTAGCAAAAGGTGTTGCTTTTCTTGTACAAAAGTAGGACATTTAAGTAAACATTGCAGAGCTATTGTTAAATGTATTATTTGTAATGGAAAACATGTACCACTTATGTGTTCAAAGTTGCAGAATAATTTTAATAGGTCTAACATTAAACCTAAATGCGAGGAAAAAGAAGCTGAGCCCAATTTTGAGAATTCCTTGTCCAATGTGAATGGCAATCAGGTTTACATGCAAACTCTTGTTGTCAAGGCTGTTAGTGACACAAAAGAACTCAATGTGCGTTTACTTTTTGACAGTGGATCCCAGAGGTCATACATAAGGAAATCGACTGTTGAAAAAATGAAATATGACACTTGTGGTGAAGAAACATTATTACATGACCTGTTTGGAGGAGAGGTCACTAAGCCTCGCAATCATGCATGCTACAAAGTCAGACTACAAAGTATAGATAAAACATATTCTTGTAATTTCAAGGCACTTAGTGAAAAAAATATTTGTACTTATGTTCCTGCCTTGAAACCAGGAAGATGGACTGATGAACTGATGGAAAGAGGTATTAAATTGTTTCAGGATGCAGACAGTCCAATTGAGATATTAATTGGGGCTGACATATATGGGAAACTTCTAACTGGAAGAAAAGAGGTTCTAGATTGTGGTATTATAGCCCTTGAAACTCATTTAGGATGGGTTTTGACAGGAAAATTTCAAGAAAGTAAAGAATTTAGTTCTATGACAGCACTTTCTATGTTTGTACAAAGTAATTCAATATGCAAGCTGTGGGAAATGGATGTTTTAGGTATAAAAGACCCACTACAGACCAGAAGCAAACAAGAAATTGAACATTCTGTTCAAACACAATTTTTGGAAACTGTGAGAGTAAATGAAGAAGGACGCTATGAAGTCAAATTACCTTGGTCCGAAGACCACCCAGAAGTTCCAAGAAATTTCAATCTTGCAAAAAAAAGGCTTGAAAACTCAGTGAAAAAGCTAACAAATGAAAGTTTATATAATGTATATAACAATGTGTTTTCAGATTGGCTGGAAGATGGTGTTATTGAGGAAATCCCAATAAGCAAATGGGATGAAGGTCACTATTTACCTCATAGACCAGTGATAAAAGAAAACAGCACCACTGCAGTAAGACCGGTTTTTGATGCCTCGTCTAAAGAAAAGGGTTACTATTCCCTTAATCAGTGTTTGGAAATAGGTATTAACTTAATTGAAATAATACCAGCCTTGCTTTTACGTTTTCGACTTTATAAAATAGGAGTTATCGCTGACATAAAAAAGGCGTTTTTGCAAATAAGTTTGTATGAAGAGGACAGAGATTTCCTAAGATTTCTGTGGCAAAACACAGATGGATCACTCAAGATTTTCCGACATAGAAGAGTTGTTTTTGGAGTCTCAAGTAGTCCATTTTTGCTCAATGCCGTCATCAACTACCACCTGCAGAAGTATTTAGTACCGTGTGCTGAAGACAATCAATTTTCTAAATGTACAATAGAAAAGTTGTTTAAAAGTTTCTATGTTGATAACTGTGTTACAGGTGTAAATAATGAAAGGGATTTGAAACAGTTCATTTCAGAAGCAATACAAATATTTTCTTTGGGAAAGTTTGAGCTGCGAGGATGGGAATATACTGAACCTGGTCTGGAAGACAAGACAGAGGCTTCAGTCCTAGGTCTCACCTGGGACAAGAAAGAAGACACAATTTCTGTGAGTTTTCATAAAATAGTAAATTTAGAAGAGAACTTGGTAACACAACGTGTTATATTGTCCACTGCACACAGATTGTTCGATCCTATTGGATTCACTTGTCCTATTTCCATATGCCCTAAGTTATTATTGCAGGAATGCTGGAAAGATAATTGTGGGTGGGACAAAGAAGTACCAGAAGAAATCAAACAACGATTCAATATATGGTTTCAGGAACTCGATCAATTAAAAGAGATGAAGATTCCACGATGGCTACAAGGTGTGGATGACGTAATCATTTCTGTATCAGTTCACATATTTTGTGATGCCAGCAAATTTGCGTACTCAACAGCAGTATTTATGCGTTTTGAACTTAGTACATGTATTCAATTACAGCTAATCCAGGCAAAGTCACGTGTAGCACCTGTAAAGAAGATGACAATACCCAGACTTGAACTAATGGCTGCTACTATAGGTGCTAGATTAGGTTCTTCAGTAGTGTAAGAATTAAGAGATGAAAACAAATTTGAATGTAATATTAAATTTTTTTATTGGAGTGACTCTTCTACAGTAATAGCTTGGATTAAAAGAGAAGAAAACTGGGGAGTATTTGTTAGAAATAGAGTTGAAGAAATCTGCAGCCTCACTTCCAGAACATCTTGGCGGCACATTCCCGGCACTATGAATCCAGCAGACTTGCCCAGTAGAGGATGTTCAGTTTCCAGGTTGATTAGTTCCAGATGGTGGGAGGGCCCGTCATGGTTGAAGTTGCCTGAAGATACCTGGCCATCAAATGAACCTGAACCTGACGAAGAATTAATTTCTTTAGAAAAAAAGAAAGGACCTACACCTTCACTTTTAAGTAATAATTACCCAAAAGATTGGTTTTATTACTTTTCAAATGATTTTGATAAGATTGTGTGTGTTTTTGCATGGTTGCTGAGATTTATTCATAATTGTAACCCCTCAAAGAAGGAAAAGTGTGTGAGTAAAGTTTTGTCATGTAAGGAGATTATTGAAGCTAACAATTTTATAATTAGAATTGTTCAACAGCAATCATTTGAAGGAATAAGGGAGCCTAAATTGGCTTCATTGTCACCATTTATGGCTGCTGATGGTATTATAAGGCTAAAGACAAAATTAACAGAAAGAAAGGATTTGGAAAATTTTAAATTTCCTGTTGTTCTACCATCAAAACATGACATTGTAGATATTCTTATTCTTACAATACATAAGAGATCATGTCATGTGGGAGTTCAAGGTCTCTTAAGTTTATTAAGAGAAAACTATTGGATATTGAGAGGAAGAAAAACAATAAGTAATACTTTGAAAAAATGTATTCCTTGTCAGAGACATAATTCAAAAAATGTAGAAACAATCACTCCACCCTTACCTGAAAGTAGAGTACGAGATGCCGCAGTATTTGAAGTGGTTGGAATTGATTTTGCGGGACCTTTGTTTCTACGAGATGGCAGTAAAGTTTGGATCTGCATATTCACTTGTGCAGTATACCGTGCTGTTCATTTGGAGTTAGTAAAGTTTCTTTCTGTCGAAGCATTTATAGATACACTTAGAAGATTTATTGCAAGGCGAGGAAGACCATCAATAATATATAGTGACAATGGTACCAATTTCACAGGTACAGAAAAGGCATTTAAAATTCTAGATTGGAATGCTATCTTAAAATATAGCTCATGCCAACAAATTGACTGGAGGTTTAACCCTCCCTCTGCTGCATGGTGGGGCGGATGGTGGGAGCGACTCATCCGACTCATGAAACAGTTGCTACGCAAAACCTTGGGCAAAACGTCATTGGATTATGAGGAAATGGAGACAATCTTATGTGATTGTGAAAGTATCATGAATTCTAGACCTTTGACATATTTATCTGAAACTTCTTCAGACCTAACTGCTATTACTCCAAATATGTTTTTACATGACTTAAAAGAAATTGGAGTTCCAGATTGTGACCATGTAAATACAAAAAGTCTTAACAAGAGAGTACGTTATCGACAACACCTGAGAGAAGCATTGCGAAAAAGATTTAGGATTGAGTATTTAGGACAATTAGCTTTAAAAAGTAAGAAAAACGGCAGACAGTTGAAAGTTGGAGAATTAGTACTGATTGAAGTTGAAAATAAAAAAAGAATTGATTGGCCAATAGGACTGATAGAAAAGACTATCATTAGTAGAGATGGAGTGTGTAGATTAGTGCAATTGAAGACTGCTTTTGGAAGTTTATTGAGACCAATACAAAGACTATATCCTCTTGAAATGCAAGAAGAAACCATCCAAGAACAATTAAAAGAAAAGATTAAACCAAAAGTGACAAAAACCAATGAACATGAACTACACCTGGAAGAAGATAATGTGACAAAAGAAAATAAAATTGTGACATATTTAAGAAGTGGCAGACAAATTAAGCTTCCACAAAAATTTGTTGATTAATCTTTTAACAATATACTATTTTTTAATGTTTTGAGTTAAACCATAACTCAAAAGGTGGGAGTATGTTGTGAATGCAATAATATAATACTCTATGACAATCCTCTATGGAAAAAAAAAAGAAAAAGAACATTATATAAATTAACAGATGATTTGTAATTGTTTTAGTTTTTCTCAGTTCTTTGTTTTAGAGTTTTGTTTTAAGAAAGATGTGAAGTAATAAATAGTGTTTAAATATGAAATAAGTTTTATTACCAGCATAATTATATAAATATGACGAGTGTTCCGCCTGTAGCGGCAGTGTCAAAAGTTTATAGAAATAACACCTGACAATATGAGCAGAATATATAGCAAACTATATTTTGTGGCGGGTCTATGTCCATCTACTGAGTTTGTAGTTGCACAAGCGTATGGCACGCCGATTACGCATTAAAACACTCCTTTGTACAGTCACGCCAAACCTAACTGAAAGAATCTACTATTTTACGTGCTTTGTTTTGATTCTTATAATCAATACATTACGTCGTTCTTTGGAAATTGTTAAAATGTTACGGCTCGTCATACTTATGTAGCACCCCTCCCCTACACACACACTGTAACGGGGTAAAATGTGACATTTAAGCGTTACAATAGTTAATTTAAATTTGAAAATTTTAAATAATTTAAATTCATGGAACCGAGGGAAAAGGCCTAAGTGACATGCCTTAAGCTTAAGAGTTATTGCTATTTCTTTTAAAAAGGTAATTATTTAAAGATCATTAGATATCTTTCCGTTATTATTGTAGTAACCCATGAAGAATGTTACTGACTCATAGACAAATAGGTCTATATTTATTTAAGAATATAAATAGATCAGAGTAAATAATGGTCGCTTGTTAAGTCATATTGTTAGGACCAGCATATGTTCTCTATGAAGCATATCAGAATCTGAAAGCATTCCCCACCTACTAAACGATTCTCTTTTAATGTTAAACAATGTAAATAGTTTTCTTTTTTTTTAAATCATTTGTTTTGAGAAATGATATATGTGCGGTAATTTAATGTCTTTTTCTAATCCAAATTGTCTAATCAATTAAATAAATTTAGATGAACATTCATAAGCATGGAACGTCCATAAGCTTGGAAACATTACTTTTCTTTCTCATGTGCAAATTTTGCCTGTTTTTAATCTAGACCTAAGAGAAAATAGCCAACCGGTTGAAGCATTCTATTTCATATTTTCCCTTGTGTAGTTACACTTTTAATGAATGGCAAGAGAATCAGTGAACCCAAAGTAAATAATTAAGGTTCGGGATGATGTAAACTTAGAAGTGACACGATTTCTATATAACGGATCTCGTTTAGTCATCTGGAATTCACTGGCTAAACTATGAGTAATTGTTTTAACCTTCATCAGAGATCAACTATTTCTATGAAATATTGTTTTTGAAAGCAAACACGGCAGACATGTTTAATGTAATTTTAACAACATTAAATATGCATCATGAGTTTGCATATATACAAGGACTCGAAGTGCCTTTGTGGAACTTCAATGGTCTCTCTTTTCGTCGCGTTTAATATGATTTACAAAAGCACGTTATTATCATTAAAGCCTAATGAACACGATTCTTTATTTGTAATAAAGTTTAGGAATAATATCCAAATATGTAGTAGCCACAGTACAAAATATGCAACAGCAAACGTTTACATATTAGCTACCATAGTTAATGTATATTTTGTATTCTTGTTTATCACACGTACGTTACAATGATACAACTTTTATTGTTTCGTCGGAAAAGATTAAAAATATACACCAGAAATATTCTTTGATTACTTTTGAGGATCTCTTTGCAAGCAATAGGAATGTCACCGAGCAAACAAGTTGAATCAGCAGTTTTGGGTTTCCAGTACAATCTCTCTTTCTCCATACAGGACTTCATGAAAACAAGATTTCTTTTTTAGCTTTTACTTATTTTCATTTTCAATATTGTTGACAAAAGAGTTCCAGAATAATTATTTAACTCTTAACTTGAAATCACTGGGTGCTGCAGAATTAAAATCGATACAAATAGTTAAAACCGCTTCCTTTTTTTATTTGCAAAATACAGTCACACTACTGTATCACTATCATTCCATAGCACAAATATCAAACATTTGCTGTTGTTTAAAGATATTTAAAACGAATCTGTAATATTTTTTTTACTGATGAGAATATCTAATGTGAAACTTGGTGCGTTAGAAAACTAACTTACAAAACTTCACCTACAGTCAGGGCTTTAAACTTAAAACAGTGAGAGTTTAACAGTGTGAGGACGTTTATGCAACGGCCACAGTTACTTTGGCTTAGACAAAGAGCTAAAGGTTTCAAATCCCGGTCACGTTTTCCAGGACATGATCTGGAGTTCGGTAGATATTGAGCCAGGCCTGTTATTGGAAGATGATTATAGTTATCTTAATTTTTCTTCTCATGCAAAAGTATAACTTAAATTTCCATGTTTATAAGTAGGTGATAACAAGAGTTTTAAATTCGGTTGAATTAACACAGTTTTATTAAATACTAAACCAAGCGATGAATGTTTTACTGGCATTCTGTATGTTGAGGACTGCCGTTTGGTTACGTTTATATTCAAATCGGAATCGATATTTACAAACCGAAGTTTATACCTGAATATCATATTCACGCCAATTAAATATAGGTTTACTTCTAATCTAGTTGTAACACTTTTAAAAGAGTTTAAAGGGATCTGTTATGAAAGTGTTGAATAAAACACCCGCATCGTCCGTCTAATACTATGCCGAAACTCATCCAGTATGAACAGCGGCAATCACCAACTCGCATCACTCTCCCCTCACTTGCAATAAACTTATCACGCTATGTATGGCGCTTTTACCGACGTGGTTCTTGATTCTGTACATTGTAATATCTCCTCGTCCACAGATAAATTACATATTTATCGATAATTGCTTAACCTGAGTGTATTAAAACTATTTCCAAACATAAATTTATTTAAAATTGTTTACTCCATGACCATATTAAGGATACAATACCAATGAATTTACAAACAGAACCTGTGCATAACCTAATAACAGATGTCTTACCTATACTACGAAATAAAATCTGCCAGTAACCATAGCAATCTTGCTCAACATGTTTTCTTCGAACATTAATGCAACATTCTCACATTGCAACCTTATATATATATATATATATATATATATATATATATATATATATATATATATATATATATATATATATATATATATATATTATAATACAGATTCAATAAACATATTTGTATACTAATTCAATTTTTATTATGAAATATCTCAATACATTTTTGAAATCTCGACTAGGAATGAACTAAATTGTTTTTTTGTAAGTGAAAATAGGAAACTTTTTCATGGATCTCAGAATATAGTTCATTAAGATGAGTGTACAGTAAAAGAAATGTTAACAATAGGTAAAACATTTACTGTTTACAATTATACAATAACAAAGGCCGCAGCTAAATGTTCCTCACCGATAAGGTAACTCCGAGTTTTAGTAACAAAATAATAATAATTAATATACAATATACAAGATAAACAGCTACTGCATTATTTATGATCACGAAAGAAACATGGCCATGGACAAACTAGGTCACAGAGCAAACATATAGCTGAGAATTTGTCGTATATCTGAGTTCGTAATTTATCTAGAAAAAAGGATGGCTGGAATTAACTTCAAAAGGAGTAAGTTAAAGGTTGCCTCTTCCTGGTGTAACACAAAATATCTACTGCTACACGGGATCGAACAACATGCAAAGGTGAATAATAAAGTATAAATACCCCGCTAAACATAAAATTTACATATATCAACGATTTTATAATTTATGGAATGTAGGTTTATCAGTCGAAAACCGGTTCTAGGTTGTCATTTTTTTACCTGTTCTTAAGTTATAGTTAAAGTATTTTTAAATAAAGTCTTAGTAAATAAACTACAAACAACATTTACCCACATCACAAAAAAATATAAATGTTCTTAAAAGATTTTTTTAAAAATTATGCAGATATCTAGTTTGAGCAAAAGATTTGAAGCGTGAAATGAATCCTGGGCTCCATTAGTGTGGCGATGAATTAATCCTTTATAAAATACAGGCACTACAATTATTAAACTCTTAGCTAATGCTGCGGAGCCTCACTTTCTCCTTTTAATAAAATCTGTCCAATCGCTTTGTATAGTTTCTTCCAGGTTCCTGATTACCTCTTACCTTACCACATATATATAAACCGTTTACATCTATATAAATATGATTTTAAAATATTTGTGAATTACAACTCATAAAATAAATGGCGATTACAAAGGATGGGCAACACAATACGTCTTTCACTTGTAGTTATTTGTAATTGCTTTGGCCACTCTATGTTTAATGCCCGGTATTTTCCATTACTTTGCTAGTTGGTAGATTGCTATAGCATTACGTAACCAATGACAGAACTTTATTGTTCGAGTAATGTATTTCTACTCATATAAATAGACCCATATAAACATGATTCATGGAAAACTACAGAATTTGTCCTTAATATTTTATTACGGAAATGTTTTTGCAGTTTGTTTTTTGTACTGTAATGTAATTCGTTAAATTTAAGTAATATTATGAGCACAACAATTTCCTTTCAAATTTAGTTTCTGTAAAACATTAGTTGTCATTTTCCCTAATTATGCTGAAACATTACCATTTTTAAAGACCTCATCCTACAATGAGATTAAAGAAGTTTTCCAATAATCCTGTTCTGAGTGGAAGATAAATAAAGACAGGGTTTAACGAAATACCTCTCTAACAAGAGAAATTTCAATGCAACATTCTCAATTTTATTTTAAGGAAAGTTGGGAGTCTGGTGATCACAGATTACTTGGCTTCTATAGCACAGAGCGAGCTTGTACGAACATTGTGGACAGATATTGAGCCCACTAGGTCTTCACAAGAAAGATCTTTTTTAATATGAAGGAAATAACTGGGCAACAGTTATATTTTTGTTAAAACTAAAGGATTGTTATTCACTTGTTAAAGGATAAACACTTGTTATTCACTTTATAAATAAACCTTACTAATTAGATAAACATAAGAAAGAAATATATTCTAGCTATAAATCTTTAAGGGGAGACTGGCATAATTTTTTGAAAAACATTTTAAAAAAATTTTGTTTGTTTCTAAAAATATAACTTTTACGAACATTTTGATATATAACACATTAAACAATTATGATTTTAAATATTTCTAAAACAACATCAAATATGTGGCGTCAGCGTCAAATTTGACGTAATTCCAGTTGCCCTTCGTATGTTGGTTATTATTATACACCTCTCATGCATGTATTATACACCATATTGCAAAAGCCTGTATCTTTATTGAATACTCTATGTTTCCTACTGACAGCTGATTATATCTACAGTCTACAGTTGTTTTGTTTTTTTGCCTAGTAACATAACCTTTACTTATTGTGTTTGTTGTGATTACTGTTGTTTTACCTAATTATATTGTGTGAAATAAGACTAAACCAAAAGGTGTATTCAAGAAAAGGGTAAACAAAGATAATAGATATTACAAGACAAGTACTCTAGTTATCCAAAACTTACCAACACAGGAAAATATATGTGAACTTGGAAGCAATGTTGAAGGTAGGCCTAGCACTAGCCAGAATTTTTCTACAAACAATAAATCTACTCCTGTTAGTGCATCTAAAAGAAAACTATCTAGTGATTTTGTCTCAAGTAGTGATGGAAGTGTAAATGTTATTTTTGATTTGAACTTATTGGTTACTACTATAACAACAGCATTAGCATGTAAGTTGTGCAACGGTGAAGTGACAATAACCGAAAAGGTTTCAAGGAGATGCGGCTTAGCTAGTTGTTTTGTGATTCAGTGTAATGCTTCTGAAGCTGATACTGTATTCTGGAACAGTGATGTGTATCAGAAGAAAGATAAGTTATCTTTATTTGATATAAATACAAAAATGTTTTATGGGATGAGATGCATAGGGAAAGGACTTACTCCTACATAAACACTATGCGGCATTCTGAACATCAGCCCTCCCTTGTACAGAACTAAAACACTGTTGTGGGATGTAAAGAAATCTCTTCAGTCTGTAGCTGAAGATTTAATGAAGAAAGCTTTATTTAAAGCTATCGAAGAGAATGAAACGAATGAAGAAAATAGTTTAGGCCTAGATATCCCTATAGCATTTGATTCGACGTGGCAAAATAGGGAATATGTGTCGAAAAACGCGTGTGCTACAATCCCAAGTGTTGACACAGGAAAGGTGATAGACTTTGAGGTTTTTGTCTAAATATTGCCACACATGTTCTCTAAAAAAAGGTAATGCTGCTGCACCTAATCACGTTTGTCTAAAACATTATGATGGTACTAGTGGTTGGATGGAAACAGTTACTGCCGTATCAATGTTTAGCCGATCCGAACGAACTCGAGGTGTACGGTATATCAAGTTTTTGGGGGATGGTGATTCTTCTGCTTTTATAAATGTCTATAATTCTAAACCTTATAAAACTGACGGGGACACGTCTACGCAGACTGAAATCAGCTCAATCTGGTGCAAAACTATCCGATGGAAAGTTATTGAAGGGAGCTGGATGATTTCCTGATAGCCTAATAGATAAAATGCAGGACTACTACGGTAAAGCAATCAGAAGCAACTGTTATGATTTACATGCAATGGTAAAGGCGGTGTGGGAAATATGGTTTCATAGGCAATCGACCGATAAAACACCAGAACATCACCTTTGTGACATACGTTGGTGTGGTTACTTGAAGGCACAAGCAAAAGGGGAAACTTACAAGCATAAACCTACCCCAACACCAGTAATGCTTGCTATCAAGCCTATATTTAGGGATCTGGATGGTAAGGAATTATTGAAAAAATGTTTGCATGGCAAAACCCGAAATGTGAACGAATCGTTCAACAACGTCATATGGTCTCGCGTTCCCAAAAACAATTTTGTTGAAAAGGAAACATTACAATTAGGAGTTTTGGATTCCACTTTTAATGATGGGTGTGTATCCAGACTAAGTGTTTTAAAATACTGTGGAATCAAAGACATTGGCAAGAACACAGAAGCTGCAATGAATGATGCGGACTTCCTACGAATCAAGAAAGCGGAGATTGCTGTCCAACAAGTAACGAAGGAGGCCGGAACGGCAAGAAGAAGGACAAGACTGATGCTAGAGGATCCAGATGATGAACAGGACTACATACCTGGAGGGTTTTGAGGTATAGTGCTAATTTATCTAGCCTATTATAAATTATTTCTGTAATTTTTGTGGTTGATTGCATTTTTCCGAAAGTTTCATTTTTTGACATAAAAACCCATTATCTCAGAATATAGTAGGATAGATATTGACATGAAATATTTACTGCACTTTCATGGAGGTATGTTGGTGCTACTGATCTAGATTTATACCAATTAAAACCAGATTGCATAGTTTATTAAAGTTATTAAGTGATTAAATATAATTAAAATAAGTGATTTCGTCAATGTGTGTATGTTGTGTATTTGTGTCTATTAGCATGTTTTTGAGGATGTCGATGGTTTCTGGAATGGGGATGTTTGTATACAGATTTTATATATCAAAAGAGATTAATGTGGAATTGTGTGGGATATTTACGTTTTTTATTTTGTCTATTAGATGTAGGCTATTTTTTATGCTACAATAATTATTAAATTTTATATGGTTTCGGATAGTTGTGTCGAGGAATTTGGCTAGAAGATGAGAAGGGGGGCTTGTGTGGTTGATTAGTGGACGTCTTAGGATGTTTGTTTTCTTTAATCAACAACAATATCAACGACAATTACAACACCACTGGAGTTTACAAACTAACTTGCAGTTCATGCTCCAGTTTTTACATAGGCCAGACAGGGAGGTAATTCTACACACGTTACACAAGAACATATAAAAGCACTAAAAAACAATAACTACCAATCAAACTTCGCCGATCATCTCAACTCCACAAATAATGAGTACATAGACATAACATCTAGCCTACAAATTCTTCATAAACAACACAGAAATAACCAACGCTATACAACCTAACAATACGAAATATACAGGCACTTCAAACTACACCCTACACACATACTCAACACACAATTAATTTACAACTCACAAGCACTTTTTGACATCATAACTCCTAATACACACAAAATACACCCACACCGCCAAAACATCCTACCCCCACCTTAACCTACGTAAACCCTGAGATCAGGTACGGTCTGATTTGACAAAGGGACACATCTCCCGAAACGGCTGTCCTGAACAAGCAAAGTAAGTGCTACTAAAGGCAAGTTTAAAACATTTAAAAGTGTTTAATGTATATAGGACTTTATTTTTCAGTTATAAATAACTTAATGTAATAATAATATTTTAATACTGAATAATTGTTCTTACAGTAGAAGAATATTGGGCATATAGTTTGTTAACAAACGTTGAGCATTTATCCAACGCAAAATTGCTTAATACAATTAAGTTTCGCTAATCCGAAACCCCATATTTCGAGCTTCCGTTGAATTCGACCTTATTCCTTTTTGAGCCTATTTTATGGGGCTTCCAATAAATGTTATAGTCATACGGTATGCAAAGGAAATGCGTTGGGCTTCGAAGAAATGTTTATATCAACACGCTAAGCAAACGAAATTAATCAGGCACTCAAGAAATGTTTGTAACCATACTGTATGCTAAATAAATGAGCTGGGCTTCTAAGAAATGTTCATATAAAGTTCTATAAACTTATTTAGAGTTTCATTAACACTCGTATTTCTTCTAATCTTTAGGAACGTATTTCCGTGTAATCCGAGTCTTCGGTAATCCCAGGATGTCCCGGTCACATCTACCTAGAATTATTAAAACTATTCCTGTAAATAGCATAGATTGAAGTTGTAATTACAAAATGAAAAACAATGTAATACAAGTGATTAGTTTTTAAAATTATTTCTAGATTTAACAACAAAATGAGACATAAATGTTAAGACATTAAGTTAATTTTCTTTGTTTTGTGCCTAATATAAAAATTGACGGCTATAAATTTACTTGTCAAACTAGGAGTATGAATTCATCAAATGAACTATAAAGTAAAACTAGTTCCTTTTATTTCATTTCGAATTATTTCATTTTGTTTCCAAAAGTTATTTGAAAAAACAAGTTTTATAACCACTAATGCCACTCCAAAGTAGCCTAAATTGTTTGACAAAATCCAATCTTTAATGGAAAAAGAGAACCCTTTTTAATGTATTGTTATACTATACGTAAATATTAATAACGATTTGGCGAACTGAAACTTAATTAACTCCATAAATAAACTATAAAATCTGGATTGTAATAGTGACCTTCACCAGTATCCCATGGACATTCATGAATATATACTCTCTATTCTATTATTTTAAAATTCGAGTAGAAACTTATTGTAGGCTGTTGAAAGTATTATTTTTAAAGTTATTTAATTTTTTGTTATCATTCTTAATAATTTCGTCAAGAGAGTGAATACAAATAATCAATTTTGACTTTTTACATCACTTTATGTACTTTATAATATTTTCCTATTTAGTCGTTGTTGAAATAATTTTTAGTGTAATCTAGGTGTCCATGCATCACTGATGATGTTGTGTCTCCTCAATTTTATTAAATTGTATTAATCTGAAATGTTCTTTCTGATTTATTTTCAATAATTTAGATAATGACTCCGGAGTAGGTATTTTCGCTATGTTCCCGACGAAAGGAAGATCTACTCCAACTAGTAGCCCAAAACCTTCCGTAAAGTACATCTTGGTCCGTTCCCTAGTACTGTCTGATATTAGTATAATTGTTTTATTCTTTATCTAAGTAGAATAATGAGTCAAACAATGTCCAAAAAAGTCCAACAAATCCACCTTACCTGTGAGACGTAGCTACGCGGAGGATATCTCCGGTCCGCATAATATTTCAAACACACATCTGTTTTTACTAGAGCTTGATGTCATTGATTAGACCTACTTCACGAGACCATGTGTCGAAGGTAAAAAGGTAACATGCACCCAATTAGGCTTGCGAATTTGGTCGAGCTCAGTGTCTGTGAAGTACTGGGGGTACTTCTTTGTGCGACGTCTCATGTTAAGTTCATTTCATGAGATAAAATCCGTGAGTAACCTCGTTTTTTATTGAACATTTTTAGACAGTTGTTGTTTGCGTTATTATTGATGATTTTTTAAATTCGTGTTTTATTATTTGTTAGAAATAATGAGTGAATGTAAGCGTGAGCATATCAGAATTTCTAATCTACTAGCTAGTGTAGAACGCGCAGAAGAGCATCAGCACCAGCGCTCAAATGGCGCATTTATTAGAAGACACTTTGACAGTGATAGTGATGGATTAGATGATGTACCTGATGTACGAGAATGGAATTGTTAGAAATTACTTAGAATCTAGGTAATGAAATAGGCGAAACAGGTGATGACAACTTCAGTGACTTAGAAAACTTACCACTTGAAGGAAGACTCGAAGAAAGGCATACAGCTACAAGCCTTGATTTATTTTGTATAACATGTTCATTTTGAGAGGAGTCAAAAATGTTAAAGTGAAACCTTGTAAAAAATGATTTAATTTTTGCAATGTATTTTTTTTGTTTTGTTTTGAAAACCATAGCCTAATAATTTTGAATCCCTAAATCTATACAATGCACAAGAGTTGTTTTTAACATATTACAAAACTATAGGTTTTAGAGATCATGGCGGTTAGATAAGAATCAGAACTCTCTAATAACGAGGAATATATCAACAGTATTAGGTTTTTGTCTACCAACAAAAAATACTAATGTATTGATTGTAAGCAACATGACCCATACAATTCCTAGCTATATATAATACGTGTAGAGATTATTAGTGCATGACAATCTCAAAGACGATCACAGAGAAATTTTTTTCTCCGTTTTGGGAAAGGATAAGCTGGGATGGCAGTGCTTGTGAGCAAATAGGAACATATGATGTATTTCAAAATAGTACAGATTATTCACAACATATAGATTCCAGCTACGATAAAGTGTGTCTTTAAGGATTAGACAATAAAAATTGGAGAGGTATAGAATCCTTTGTATTACAGAATATTGGTTTATAAAGTATCATGAATAATTTTATTTGGCACTAAACATTGTGTGAATTATAAAGATAATTAAGGTTATTATGAACGTAAACATGTTGTTTGAAAACCATTTTAATATTTCTTCTACAATACTACTAAAAAAATTATATAAAAATGTTTAAATAAACTTGTTTAAGTTGTAACAAGTGGGAGCTTTGCCTGGTGCTCTTTAAAGTACAAAACTGGTGACGTCAGACATATCTTTCGTAAGTGTACATAAACCTCTGTGTTAAGTGAGAAAACACAGTTATAACGTATGGATTTTAATTTGTATAGAATACAACACCAAACAGCTATAACAGTTATAAATTCCAAACAGCATTGAAATGTAGCCTAAGGATATGCTGTAAATAACAAAAATAAAGCAACATTGGACTTCTAATAGCACATAAGAAATAAAACTTTGCATGAACTATTCAATATTTTACGAAAACTGTTGTAAAATATCTAGGAATAAAAGAATTGTAATGCATCAACGTTTGTTAATGTCATGTATTATAATATTATAATTCAGTGATATATTGTTTGTCGGTAAAATATTGTATGAGTGATTAGTGTCTTAGTTTCAGACACTAGTCTGCTCACCTATTTCATTCACAGAATAGTTTTATTTAAAAGGATTTTTTTTTAGTTGAAGTCGAACATGTTCTAAAGGTAAACACTGTTTATCAAATCAGCGAACATTGATGGGGTTAAAAATATTGATTCCTGTTTGAAGATTTTATACCATTTGTGTTTCTTACCAACTTCTTTCACAGAAATAGCTACGCTGCTCCGCCCTGCCCCTGTCATCTCGTTGACTGTGAAATATCTTTTTAATTTTTGTTGACAAATAGTGGTAAAATATTTCTTACAACATAAAAGTATGGAAAGGGCCAACTATTTGCTTGCATATTATTACATCCTCCTATTCAGCTATATTTTCTTACTACTGTATTTTTAATTTTATCTTTATTTTTTTCGTTTTTTCCTGATTTAGATGTAATAAATCTTCTAGAGAAGAAATACAGGTACACTTCTACTTCAGCTACTTTTTTCCGTTTTTGTGAAATTCAGTAAAATCGCTAAATTATTCAATTAAATAATACCCAACACCAACTCACAATCAATAAAAATATACACCAACGCATTATATTGACAACGTAGTTTTATCAATGAGTTCCCTATACGTTTTATTAAATTAAATTAAAACTCAGTCAATAGAATAAAATAAAGTGGAAAATACAATAATTTGTTTCCAACCTCACTGCACGGTAGCATATCTACGATGGGAAGTTAAGGCACTATCTTGTTACCGCCTAAATGTTGTTATCCCAACCCGTTCATGACCTGACAAGACGCCAACTCGGTCTGATGAATATGAAACCAGACTAAAATTATCTATTTAATTAAAATATTTAAATTTATGTATGTTAAGTATTAAGGGATACGGATAAATCAGGTGAAAGAAATCATTATAATAGAATATTGGTAAATATACTTATTCAATAGTTTTAAAGTATCGTGGTTGTTAAATTATTGCAATGGCCTCACAGCTCACTAATGTAATCCATTTCATTTTAAGGGTCGTATTTCTGGGTTAGGACCACTTCCAAGCTTGGGGCTGTATTAACAAGTTTAACACTATATTTTTAAATCGGGGGGGGGGGATTGATTCCACGTTTACGACTGTATTTTTAATATAAATGGATAAAAATAGAGCCTTCAATCGTACGACTCCAGAACTGTTTAACATGACCTTTATTATTGGAATATCCCTACTTGTTAATTATATTAATAGTAGCAAAACGTCACTTAGTTCAGTGGAGTAGATATTTTCACCAACATATTGTAACATGTTAAAGGTACAGCTTCTCAGCGAAATAAATTGCTGATTTTTCCACTCCATTTAAATGTATGATATTCCTTTGAAGTGTTAAAGACTTGGAGCGTGTACTGGAAAATAATACAATCTTTACCTCAAGTCAACCAATCCAGAGTCTCGCTGTCATATTTTCTTTACTCGCAAACTCTCTAATTTAAACATGAAATTTTAATATGGTTTCATCAGTCGCATTTTATAAAACTGGCTGATATTATAATTGGAATAATTTTGTTCGATCTTGCTTCAAAGTTATCTAGAATACTTCATCAGCTACTATTGACCTAGTTATTTTATTATCATTATGTAAACTTTGCGTACACCTCTTCAATAGAACTATTGTTAAGTACAGGCTCCTTAACCTCACTTTCAACAGACCACGTTTGTTTACAATTCTCATTATTTCGTATAACCTAGCAATCAGCTGGTGTTTTATCACAGTTCAAGTTCCACCGCCTACTAGACTTTCATTGCCGACCAGAATCTTGGATCCTTTTACTGCAAAGAAGTAGGTTTTACGATCCAGTCACCAGACGAATCTAGACTATTCATCTATGGTTTTAGACTAATTATCTGATTTAGTTACCTGTTGCTAGCATTTCCGTCTTCTCTCAAGTTACACACACTTCTTGCAACATGGCTTTCTAGTGCGGCATTCCTGGTTTCTATTCAAGTGTTTTAGCCGATTACATCGGGTTTAAACCGCGACTGATTATTACCCCGCTTACTGATTATGTTCAGTTAATGTTTTAGATGCGTTCTAACTATGAATTAACGATTTTAGCCGCGATAAAACTGTTTTAAACCGCTTTCCTTGTACAAGTGTAATTTGTTAGGTTAGCCGCGTGGTATTTCATTACACCGCAGACAATTAACTCTTTAACCTCGTGGGTGAACTATCAAGTGTTGATTAAAGCTTTTCTGTTGTGACTATATTAAGTGCTTTTAACTTTCAATTAATTTTAAATGAGTTTTAGTTTTATGCCATTCTTCGCAAGCTACGGTTCATCACTTCAGGACTTAACCCAGGCCTGGAAAACCGCATCATCACCTCTTCAACTACCCTGTATAACTTGGAATGGTAAGTGACGTAGGCTTAACTTCACTCATAAAATTGAACTATTTCTTTTAATTAACGTTTAGTGTTAAACTTAAATTCAGTGTTTTTTCTTATTAATAAAGCAGACCCCATACTGCTCCAACAAAGCGTGGGTGGTCTTCCGGACTTTTAGTGTAACCGCAAATGATTTGAACTACCCTATTTTCATTTTCTTTCTTTAGTTTTGCTACCAAAACTATACATGGTCAACACGGGCCGAATAATTTGAATCAAATAAGCCATAGGATACAGTTCACTGCAAAATTCATCTTAAAAATTTCCTTAACTAATTTTATTTTGAATTCTAGTAAAAATGGCAATTAATACTGATTATTATTTGTCAAAATTAAATAATATCATTGAGGACCTGGAACAGGTTATTAACATAATTACTGGAAATGATATCCCTACAGGTCTCATTAGCGAAATCCGACGCATCCACGGCAACTTTATTGACACATACGAATATATGGAAAAAAGTTTTGAGCATGAAGTCGCTGAAACCGCAGAAAAGGCTTTTCAATTGAAAGCCAAATTTCAACTTTTGTATTTGCCCATCCTGGCTAAATGTCCAGGCATTATAAAATCTGAAGAAAAGGAAATTTCACCGGCTAACCTCACAAATAATTGCATCAGTCTGCCAAGCCTACAAGTACCCACTTTCTCAGGCAATAACAGTGAATGGACAGACTTTATCACTATGTTTGACTCTATGATCCACTCTAATGCAAATCTGACCGCAGTACAAAAATTT
The DNA here is from genome assembly GCA_036971475.1 of Prosapia bicincta. Taxonomy (NCBI): domain Eukaryota; kingdom Metazoa; phylum Arthropoda; class Insecta; order Hemiptera; family Cercopidae; genus Prosapia; species Prosapia bicincta. The sequence continues at coordinate 179,138,501 of JBAIZL010000001.1, forward strand.
CAGTACTTAAAATCAACTTTAAAAGGCGATGCCGTAGCAATCATTACCGGCTTGACAATTTCAGACAATAATTATGCAATAGCTTACAACGCTCTAAGAAACCGCTATGCCAACCCACGCAGGCTAGCCGATCATTACTTCAAACAGATTCAAGAGTTCAAATCAATGCAAACCGCTTCGCACTCAGAACTCAACCGCTTTCTAACCGCACACTCTAACGCAGTATGTGCCTTGAAGGCCATTAACTTACCGGACTTGGCAGATTTTCTGTTGTTTCAAATGGCAGTTAATAATTTAGATCCGAAGACTCGTCTTAATTTTGAAACCAGGCTAGGCACCAACACTATGCCTACTTACCGCAGCTTGAATGATTTTGTAACTGAACAAGCTAGGGCAATGGAATTGCTCAACCAGCCTTCGACCTCAACCGCAGCTAGCACAAGCCAACAACCTCGAGTATTGGTGTCTTCTTTACATGAACCTGACCTAATAAATGAGTCATATCCAAACGCTGACCCACTTAACATTAATTCAAGTGGCGACTTAAATCAGGGCATTAACCCTCAACCACCTCAGTTTAAGCCAGTGCAAAATATACCTCAACCTCGCACTTTTCAGGCAAGGCCTGCCATGCAGAGTCCTATTCGACCGCAGACAGTGACGCGATCAACCATCTCACCAGTTTCTAACAGGCCGGGTCAATCAGTGTTTAGACACCGACTACCTCCATTTCACATGGCTCAAGCCAACGTATCAACCACTCATGCTTGGAAATGTATTTACTGCGACTCGGACCACATCATATTCCACTGCAATGCGTTCTTGGATTTAACTGTGCCTGAACGGAAAAGGGCCATTAACCAGTTACAACGTTGCTTCAACTGTCTTGGCTCACATTTTCAGTCCAAATGCAAATCAGTCAAACACTGCAAACACTGTGGGGATCCGCATCACACATTGTTACATGACCCCGCTCCTTCACGACATTGACTAATTCAACCGCGACACCCCAGTTCGACAGTCAAACATCAACTTGCTATTAAATCACAACCGCACGCTCTTTCTTGTAAAGTCATTCCTCTCTTGCCTTGTTGGGCACCGCACAGGTCATCATTCAAGATCATTTCGGTCAACCGCTTCTTTTCAGAGCCATCATTGACCCAGGCAGTCAAATCTCTGCTATAACTAAACATGCTAGTACACTGTTGAACTTACCCGCTCGGAAATCAAATCTTTCATTGATTGGTGTCGCATCCAAGACAACCCGCATATCTGAATATGTCACTTTACAAATTTTCTCGAGGCATGACCAGAGTGTCTTGCTTACCGCAGAAGCTGCTGTACTTCAGCACATTACTGACCCGCTTCCATCAACTGCTCTGGCACCAAACATACGTGCCCATTATACGAACTTACCGCTAGCTGATCCGCATTTCGATACACCTTCAAGTGTCGACATCATCCTAGGCGCTGACATTTTCACACAGATTCTCACGAATGGACCTCGCACCATTATCCAAGGGCAACCCTCAGCACTTAACACTAGGTTAGGTTGGGTCATCATGGGATCTATACCCTACAGTATGCCTCATCAACCGCGCGCATTTATCACTACCTTAGAGTCAATTGATGACAACATGCGACGGTTTTGGGAAGTCGAAGAAGTCACAAATGTGAATCACCTCAGCCCCGAAGATCAACTGTGTGAAGAACTGTTCGCAACCACTACTGATCGTGATGCAACGGGAAGATATATCGTAGCACTCCCATTTAAGCCGGAAGCTATCCCGCTCAAGTCTAACCGTAACACTGTTCTGGCTAGTTATCATGCGTTAGAAAAACGTTTAAACCGCCAGCCTGAGGTAGCCATACAATATCATCAGTTTATGGCCGAGTATATCGCTCTAGGGCACATGTACCCCGCCCTCAAGGCTTCTGACTATCTTATTCCGCACCATTGCGTATTTAAGACCACCAGCTCTACTACTAAGCTTAGAGTGGTATTCAACGCGTCATCACCTGATTGCCACGCAAACACCCTGAACCAGCAAATGTTATCCGGTCCTAAACTGCAAAAGGACTTGGCTAATTTAATCATCTCTTTCCGTTTATATACTTACGCTGTCTGCACCGACATCAAGATGATGTACCGTCAAATTTTGGTCCGACCTGAGGATCGTTCTTACCAACACATACTTTACCGGGCTTCACCTCAATCACCGTTAATCGAGTATGAACTTGCTACGGTCACCTATGGCCTAACCCCTTCCGCTTACTTAGCTCTGCGAACGCTTGAACAACTAGTAAAGGATGAGGGAACCCGCTATCCTACAGCCTCCGAAGCAATCCTTCATCAGACTTACGTAGATGACGTCGTCGCTGGAGCTGACACGCCCGAAGCCGCTAAGACGTTAATACAAGAACTTATCGACATTTTCGCTCGCGCAGGCCTGGAACTCAGAAAATGGTCGTCAAATGAACCCTCGCTACTCGCAACGCTACCTTCCTCTCACTTGGAAAATCCGCTGTTGTTTCAAGACGAATCCGCTGCAATTAAAATATTGGGTTTGCAATGGAACCCTTCGTCAGACTCGTTCTCGTATCAAACTCAAACTTTTACGCTGGTGCCCACAAAACGCACCATCTTGTCCTATGTCGCACGCACTTTTGACCCGCTTGGTTTCTTAACGCCTATTACCTTTTGGATTAAGTCTTTTCTTAAACGCTTGTGGTTGGAGAAACTGGACTGGGACCAGCCTCTGCCAACCCCTCTGCTCGATCAATGGGACAGCTTCATTGTCCACTTCGCTTGTTTGTCTGCTATTCAAATTCCTCGCCATGTAGGCACGCGATCAGCCAGTCATCGTATCGTTGGGTTTTGTGATGGTTCCGAATCAGGCTATGCTGCTTCTATCTATTTGAGATCTGAGCTTAACGGGGCCGTCAACACCAGCCTGTTGAAAGCTAAAAGTAAGGTAGCCCCTGTTAAATTGCTTACCATACCTCGTTTGGAACTTTGCGGCGCAGTACTGCTGGCTAAGTTATACAAATCAATTCAACCCGCTCTTGATTTCATTCCAATCGCTAACACTCTCTTCTTTACTGATTCTGAGATAGTACTTCATTGGATTCAGACCCCGCCTCATCAATTGAAAACTTTCGTAGCCAACCGCATCACTGAGATTGTTTCAAGCACACAAATGGATCAATGGTTCTACGTCTCGACTAATGACAACCCCGCAGACGTTGCTTCTCGCGGTTGTCTGCCTGATCAACTTGCCACACACCCGCTTTGGTGGCATGGACCTCCATGGTTATTGCTCTCTCCTACCACTTGGGATCTCACACGACCTAAAGGAACTAACCCAGATCAGACGGAAACAAAGGTTGAAGCTAAAGTTCATTGCACGACTGTTCAAGAACCCAACCGTCTCTTGGAAATGATCGAACAACATTCAAACTTAACCACCCTTCATCATGTCTATGCATACGTATTACGTTTCATTAACAATTGTCGTAAAAAGTTCCAAGTTACCAGCCATCCTCACAACACTCGTTATAAGGCGAAGCTCGCAGTGATCAAAACCACTGCCCTTAAACCCACTCTCCAACCGCTTTCAGTGCATGAACTTGGTAACGCAAAGACTTTGTGCGTTAAATTGGTACAAACCCATGCATTCTCTGACGCCTTGAAAAGACTTCAAGCTGGTATCCGCGTCAACGACAACTTACGCAGCTTAACACCATTTGTCGACCCCTCTGGCTTGATCAGGGTGGGCGGTAGACTTGATCATTCGTCTCTGAGTTATGACTCTAAACACCCGCTTCTGTTACCGAAACGCCATCATTACGTCAACCTCATTTGTGACCACTATCATAAACTGGCATTGCATGCCGGACCTCGTACCACTCAAGCCTTGATCAACAGTGAGTTTTGGATCATAGCTTTACGCTCTTTACTTCGACAACGCATCCATGCGTGCATTCGCTGTTTTCGCTTACAAACTAAACCGCAACAGCCTATAATGGCCTCATTACCATCGTCAAGAGTTACACCGTCGCCTCCCTTCTATAGAGTCGGAGTAGATTTTGCAGGACCCTTTGATACCAAGGCCAACCACCTGCGAACCTCTAAGCTATTAAAAGCTTATCTATGCTTGTTTGTATGTATGACAACCAAAGCAGTTCACTTGGAACTCGTAACTGACTTATCTACGGACGCTTTCTTCGCCGCATTTCATCGCTTCACCTCCAGAAGAGGTCTGCCCTCAGAGGTTTATTCTGACAACGGCACGAACTTTACAGGCGCTGCCAATCGACTTGATGAGGTTTACAAATTTCTTGACCGCTCTAATTCTCATATCAAACGTAAACTAGCTGATCAACGCATCATATGGCATTTCAATCCTCCGGCCGCTCCTCATTTTGGGGGACTGTGGGAAGCCGCTGTCAAATCTACCAATTCATTGCTACACCGCACTGTGGGTAACAACATGTTAACGGCTGAAGAGCTATCCACCTTGTTCATAAGGATAGAGGCTATTTTGAATAGCCGCCCTATTTTCGAAACATCTCCAGACCCCAACGAAGGATCGTCCTTTCTTACTCCCGGACACTTCTTAATTGGACGTCCGTTGCTATCGCTTCCTGAAGAATGTTATACTGAACCTCCGCTTAAATCAAGATGGTCAATGCTACAGCAAATGTCCAACCGCTTCTGGAAAACTTGGTCCACCCAATACCTACACACACAAATTCAACGGCACAAGTGGAACAAGGACGCCTCCCCGCTCAAGGAGAATCAAATCGTCTTCATAACTGGTGAACATTCGAACCCTCTTCATTGGCCTATGGGTCGGATCCTCAAATTGCATCCAGGAACAGACCACGTCGATAGGGTAGCTACTGTCAAGACTGCACATGGACAACTGAAGAGACCAGTCAACAAGCTCGTCGGCTTTCCGCTTCATCATTAGTTCTTCACCGCTTTCCTACAGGTTCTTTCTTCGGCGCTCTTGCCCCTTTTGTTTCTTTTGGTTTTTCTTCGTTTTCCCTGCCACTTTTTTTTCTTCGGCACCCTCGGTTTCCGGTGCTTTAGTGGTTCTTCGCCCCCTACCCACCTGGCGGATTAAAAACATTCGTTTTGGTGGGCGGTATGTTAAGTACAGGCTCCTTAACCTCACTTTCAACAGACCACGTTTGTTTACAATTCTCATTATTTCGTATAACCTAGCAATCAGCTGGTGTTTTATCACAGTTCAAGTTCCACCGCCTACTAGACTTTCATTGCCGACCAGAATCTTGGATCCTTTTACTGCAAAGAAGTAGGTTTTACGATCCAGTCACCAGACGAATCTAGACTATTCATCTATGGTTTTAGACTAATTATCTGATTTAGTTACCTGTTGCTAGCATTTCCGTCTTCTCTCAAGTTACACACACTTCTTGCAACATGGCTTTCTAGTGCGGCATTCCTGGTTTCTATTCAAGTGTTTTAGCCGATTACATCGGGTTTAAACCGCGTCTGATTATTACCCCGCTTACTGATTATGTTCAGTTAATGTTTTAGATGCGTTCTAACTATGAATTAACGATTTTAGCCGCGATAAAACTGTTTTAAACCGCTTTCCTTGTACAAGTGTAATTTGTTAGGTTAGCCGCGTGGTATTTCATTACACCGCAGACAATTAACTCTTTAACCTCGTGGGTGAACTATCAAGTGTTGATTAAAGCTTTTCTGTTGTGACTATTTGAAGTGCTTTTAACTTTCAATTAATTTTAAATGAGTTTTAGTTTTATGCCATTCTTCGCAAGCTACGGTTCATCACTTCAGGACTTAACCCAGGCCTGGGAAAACCGCATCATCACCTCTTCAACTACCCTGTATAACTTGGAATGGTAAGTGACGTAGGCTTAACTTCACTCATAAAATTGAACTATTTCTTTTAATTAACGTTTAGTGTTAAACTTAAATTCAGTGTTTTTTCTTATTAATAAAGCAGACCCCATACTGCTCCAACAAAGCGTGGGTGGTCTTCCGGACTTTTAGTGTAACCGCAAATGATTTGAACTACCCTATTTTCATTTTCTTTCTTTAGTTTTGCTACCAAAACTATACAACTATAATTATCAATACTTTCGTAAATGATTATGTTACATATAACTCTAATGGTAATAAATTTTAAAGGCTATGACTGTCAGAAAAACAATATTCTAAAATATTTTAAAATCATATAAATAAAATTATATCAGAGAATTTATGTGATTTATATTTTCGTTCTCATAATATTTGTAAGCTAAGTACACATTGTGACATTTTAACCCGTATAGTGTGGTTGCTTCAGCTCATTGAAAATTGTTTTTTTTTATCTTACTGTCTAATATTTGGATATTAGTCAAATCATTCTCTCTTACTAATAAAGCCTTACATTTTCTACCGTATTTAACAGAGCCTTATAGGGAAGTACTACATTAAATGGCCAATGATACTGCTTCCGTCATCAACAAATTATTGGTTATTTACCTCGGAGCCTCTAAATAAAGATATTTTAGCCTTCTACAGACTGTATTTATAATAAATATTCCTTTTTATGTTCCTGGTATTTCTTGCGTCTGTTTTACGTATTATCTCCAGCCTGAACAAATTTACATTTACATAATTCTTAATCCTGGTTTTTACTCTGCCATTTGTTGATTGTTGAGTGTATTGAAACAGTGTTTGTACAGTGTTGTACGACACTTCTCAAAACTAGACCTTAAATATGTAGTTTTTTACCGCCCATTTATGTCTGCCTGTAGACGTAAACTGATAAGGAACTTGCGTCTACCTTTAATTTGCCAAGAGTGGAGGCTTTCGATAGCTGCAGCAAAAACTGTTTGGCAACATTTAAAGGATAAATATTTGCATTTAGAATTCTTCTGTTTTTAAAAATTTTACTCAAATATATATATATTTCGAACAAGAATAAAGGGATTTTAAATATATCAAACCATTAATAGTCATTAAAACCTATATAAGCAATTTCTTTACACACATAACCTTATTTTCGTTTAAAAAAATCAACCTTCAAGTAGTTAGGAAACACTTCCGTGGGTTATGCCACAATATTATACCTATACTGAATGATTGTGATTGTTTTTAACAAATAAAATTTAGTTCATAGTATAAAGTAAACTAATGGTAAGGTCAAACATTAGAAGTCTATTTACTGTCATCGTGTAGTCAATTTAGGTTAACAACCTTCGTAGCATCCGGTGTTAGTTTAACAAAGCTAATTTTTTCAATGGGCAAAGGAATCAAGATTGATATATTATTGCTAAATTAAAAAACATTAAAAAACGCGAATAATACCTACTTGAAGGAGTTTAAAATAATGCCGTGTTTATAAATAAAAATATAGAGTAAACCAGATTATATTAAGTCCTAAATATTTTTATACGGATTTGGGAATTCAAAATAAGTTCCCATATTATAATTTTCATCATTATTCATTGGTTATCAATATATGTATGTATGTATATATATATATATATATATATATATATATATATATATATATATAAAGAACTAAGTCAAAATACAAATACAAAAATTATAATTGAATTTTATAATTCTTGTATTTGTATTTTTACTTAGTTCTTTATTAATACACAAGAATGCATATTGCGATATATATTTTTAGTCTATATATATATATATTAAGAAAATGTTTTTATCAAATTATTTTGTTTACCTAATTCAATGAAAAAGAGAATAAACTGAATGTGGAGGAGTAAAATAACCGTTTTTCAACGAATAAAACGAGAAATACGATAGAACATTTGTGCGAAACGTTACAAATATAAACATTTATATTAAAGACAGTTTTACGTCCCCTACAATGTCATAATAGAGATCCAAATAAACGAGGTACATTTTCTGTAAACTGTAGTCCATATGGTATAAAAACAAGTTGGCAATATTACATATAGGTTTGGCAATAAATGTCGGGTATTGATGAGTTAAAACTTTTATTGCTCGTTTGGTAAAATAATGAGTGCTGTTATGGAATAGTGAGAGTGAAATGTAGAACAGTGTAAACGTTGATTTAAGCTGAAACACAAAAATACTTTTCTATTGATTCGTTTAAAAATTGTATAGTAAAGATTTACTGATCTTCATAATAACCAAATCTCTATCACTTACCTCTTTCATATCCTTTTTATTTGTTTGGTTTCTTCTTTTGGAAAATGGTTTAGGATCAATTTGTAAATATAGATTTTATAAAATCGCGAAAATACTCATTACTCACCACAAACAAATTTACTTAATTTTATTTCACATACGTGTTTGGTGACAATTGATATCTTCGTATACTATGAAATGGTTAGCTTACATGGTTCCTAAAATAAATATAATCCTTTCGATTACGTGGTAAACCTATATAAGTGTAAAAAAACTTATTTTATTACTTACTTACGAAATATTTATGTTTTTTAAACTAACTGTTCCCTTATAAAGTAACAATTATTACCATTGTTATGTTATTATCTATAAATCATAATAATATTATAATGCTATAAAGCTAATGTTTGCATACTCTGGATTTGTTTATTCCATTAACACTGCACAGTTCCTCAAATGAAGTATACGTCAGCCGGTTATGTTTAGAATAAACATCATGTGAATATCATTATGCTAAGCTATCATTTAAGTTGTACATTAATATTTCGTACACGGAAAAAAAATTATTTCAATAGTTTCTAATGACATTAGGTTAAATTTTTTTTAACGAATCTTGAGCCTGAAGCAAAAAAACATATTTAATTCTTCCAACACATCTGTCGGCTATTCGATCTTACCAAATATTTAGATTCAAAAGGAGTAAAGTGACGCTTAGGTTGCGCCGAAGTAGTGCTTATAGATGAGTAATTATTTACTGCTTAAGAATATGTCACTAGATATACACTATCACTTGAATATACACTTTACTACCTATCTTACATTAACAGTATCTATATTAATCTGCAATGTGATTGGTTATTTCTTTTTTTTCTTCCTATATTTTCTGTTTCCATCGAATAATAACGTTCGTCATTGGATCAGATCTCATCTTTCTGGAAGTTGAAATTATTTGACAAGGCTATTTTGAAAATTATTTAAAAGCAATGAAACCAAGAAAACATTGTTTTCATTATAACGTCCAATTTACAATTATAATTAAACTGTGTAGCATATTACAATACGACTAATATCATAGAATCCTAGCAAAATGTAAAATAAATAGAGCCATTTCTCTAATAATTATAGAACTTTATAAATGTTTCAATAAAATATATAATTTATTTATCAAGTCGTCTTAGCTACTCTCTTTTTTAACCTTAAAAAAACGGATAGTGTTCTAAAGACATATAGGAGATACTAAAACATGAAACCTTTGGCTTGGAATTATTGGAGTAGGCGATAGTTTTTTTTTAGGATTAAATAGTGTGAGAGTGGAAGGAGCAAGTTGACTGTGAATACATCATCATAGTTTCATTGGTTAGTGGTGTATGAACGGGCAGCTTTTCACTCATGATATACAAATTTGTAATAATAACAAAGTAAAAATTAAACTTCAGCATGAACGATGTTGAGAGACTTGTAGTTGAAAACTATAAACACAATCGTGCAAAGCAACATTAGTCTGGACTAGAAAAATAGTCCCATTTAAGGTGCCTACCAAATTGTCTTTAGCTTTAATAAAGTTTTGATTATGTAGAAGTAATATCTATACCCCACAGGCAGCCTTGAACATAATAGCAGCTGCTAGGATTCTGGCCATTGGACCAGAGTTGAATGATTAAGGCGACCACACACTATGCAGACGAACAAAGTTTCTTGTAAACAATTTAATCCATCTGCACATATGTAGCAATGTGTGTGAAAAACACTTATCATAAAAATATGTCATAAACTTGAATAAATAGCTCAAAGGATTCGAAAAGGTGTCCCAAAAAGATTGGAAATAGAGGAGCAGAGAATGGTTTCTCTAAAAGATTCTGACGGTCGGTTTTTAGAATGGAAAATACAACGGTGTTCCAACTCAAGTTCAGAAAAAGAACCGTTTTACCCCCTTACGAGGTATATAACTCAATTAAATTTAAGAGACTTCAACTTTACACAGAATAACAGCAATCGTGTATACACTCACGTGTAGGAATTTAAACATCCTTGTTAGATATAGTAGGATATTCTGAACAAGGTGAGTTTAAGAGCTAATAGATTCAGAAGTGCTACGATATTGATCCTAAAGATTTTCTTCCTTATTGTTCTTTCACATTTCTTCTACTTTATCAAACAAACAACATCTTAGTTTTACTGCTACGTTCAATGTTCAAACAACAACGTTGTTCCCAGAAGACGTAAAGTAGTGCTCCTCATAACATTGTTTGCACGTAAGATATGGTCAAGTAGAACTAGAACATATTTTTACAGCTACCTTTCTTTTTAAGGGTGGAATTTAAGTTCAACTGCTATTAGAATTATTTAAATATACTACTACTTTCAATGTGTTTCAGTTTAATGTAGGGCCTGTATTTACTACAGTAAATCTAACCTTGAGTCATATGTTGTGTAGCTTTAAAAATGTAATTTTAAATATGAAGGATATCGGAGATATGTTTCTCGTTGAATTGCCATCATTAGGCTCGTAATCCATTGATTAAGAGCTGTAGTAAAATTTATGTATATAAAGTAACAAAAAATTGGTATGGTTTTATTTACTAGAACTCATGTATTTATTTTATATATACAACCTAACAGAAAAAAATATTCAGCAAAAGGAGTCTCCTATGTATCTATGTTGACTGTTTTTTAAACTTTTTTCAGGTTTCTATTGATCTATTGTTTGGTTAATTAGTCTCTAAGTACATTTCGGTTGCGAGCAATAATTCTGTATAATGTTAATGTACAAAGCGACAGCTTTAACAGTGTCTCTGACCTTGAGATCGCTAGGTTAGAATGGGCTGCAGTGCAGGGTCATAACCCAACAGTTTCGGAGACATCAGTGTTGTGTTTAAAGTGTAAACAACTCTAATTAACTAAATGATAATACTGTAATAGTTTGATGTAGACATGATCTTTAAATGTAGTGATCTGCTTCTGCAAAGAAAGAGACGCGATTACGAAAGAGAAGATATATGTATTGTATATAGTTTTCAGTTAGGCTAATAGTCAACTGCTAGAGCAGAACGAGGGACACCGTTAAACCTCAGGCACTGTACAAATATCCAGATGGAAATAGTAGTGTTAATCAATTTAACTAACGTTTCTAAGTTATTTAATCGATACCGTTTGTGTTTTAACAAAAACATCACAGCGAAAACGTCTTAGAGAGGAAAAGGTCTTACTCAGTTGGATTTGTTTGTAAAGCATACGACTATATCTCTTTGTGTTACATAGAAATATCTAATATTTACTTATATCGCCTTTTTATTGTAATTCACTGTTTCTTTACAAACACTTGGATAGACTCCTCTAAGAGTTGGCTATATTTTGGAAAACAATTACCCAGTTAAAGGAAACCTCTCTAGATGTACAATTGTGTTGTAATCGTTACTTTACTTAATGTGTCGTGGTATACATTTGGTTAGGAACGAAACAATTTCTAATAACCACAGTTACATATCATGATGATTGGTTCGATAATAATAATAATAATAACAATAAAAATTTAAAGGGATATCTGAATTTATTAAATTTTTAACTCGATTGTACGAACTATTTTTTTTTAACTTATAAAACTAACGCCTAAAAACTTTCTTGTAAACATAGGTACTTTTAAGCTCTTATTATAACAATTAGATGATTATTATGTTGGTAGAAGCCCTAGGAATGTCTTTTGAGATTTTAAGTTTATAGCTTAAGTATAGTAATACTAAATAACTTATTGATAAAAACTTTGAAACCTAATATTTCTACCAAACATGGGGTACTCTTCATAGTTTACGTCCGAAATTTACATAACTAATATTTCCTTCTTTCCTAAAGTTAAAACCTTATAGGTTTTATTTACATTTATTCCATACATCTTTAACAAAATATCATATTCCAAAAACATCATACTCCAAGAAACATACTGGCACAACAGTAATACATCAATTATGTATTGGAAAAAGTTAGACTTTAGAACGTAGTCGAATCACTGATACATCAGATACAAACACGATGCACAGAAAACTGAAAATAACAAATTAGATATTAGAAAACAAGTTGCAATACAAAAAATACGAGTGCAAATTGCTCTTTTAAATACGAGAGGAATTTATGCTATCAAAAATATACAAGCCAACATTGGCAATAGAAGTAAATCCGAATAAATCCACATTACAGACAGGACAAAAATATGTAAAAAGAGATGACGAGCTGATGTAAGTAAAGATCTACTAAAAGATATCAATTTCTATCGACATGGGAAACAGCATAAAGTGAATCATTCAGTGAAAAATTAAGCTAACGAAAAGAAGAAGAAGAATTGAGTTTTTGGGTTAGGCTATGACCGGGATATGAGAATTTTTTTTAAATACAATTTTAAGGTCGTCTGAATCATTTGTAGTTTTCGTCTGTATTCCTGAACACTTTACACATAAATAAGTATACATTCTCTAGCAGAACAATATTTTTATTATAGCTATAGCTACAAAATATTACACGGATATAAAAATTAAAAATAAGCCATCTGCCTCTGGCTTAGGTAATTTGAAGCAGTTATGATGTGGTAGTTGTGGAAAGATAAATAAGCACAGAAGCAACGGTTAGCGAGGTACTGAAGAAATATTTACCCTGTCAAGAATTGGCTTTCACAGGAGGACGGTGAAATGACTTTTGGGATTGGCACAATTATTTGTGAATAATAATAGGTCTAGTAGATTGAAACTTGCCTAATGTATCCAGTTAATACGTGTAGATCTACAAGTGCCAATTTGATAGTTTCTTTTGACATTGTTGGTATGTACATTACGATGTGTAGAAACTGACACCTGTAAATAACTCTGTGTGTTACACCACAGTCGCCGGACAGAAGACAACCAAAGCCCAAAGTTTTAGTAAATCACAGACCTGCAGCTGTTTGCACTTGGCAGTGTAATATCTCGTATATTGTAATTGAAAATGTACCCTATTTACTCTAGCCTTTGTTGCGTACTTGGTTCCAAGCAAGATGGCTACACGTCTCGGCTACACGATTGGCTAAAAACTTTGCTCAAGTTAGAACACAATGATTTGCCGTGCGTTATTTCGAGAATCTGTACACTCTGATAGGCTTGCAACACGTGATCCACTGACTGTTGTTAGACTAAGATAAGCTTCAACCGTTTATGAATTGGTGACTTTAAATAAAAACTGTAGAATATCATCATCTACATCCTGTAATGAAATAATACAGTTCTGCAGGGGGCTGCTGCCTTGTGACGGTAGTAGGTCCTGTTGTTTTCCAATTTGCTACTTTTGCTCCATACTATTTTGTTTTTCTAATTTTTAGCTAATAAAGAAATTAGGTCGATAATATTTCGCCACTAACTACATATTTCAGTTGCGATTCAAAAGTTTTAATACCTACGTAGATAGAATGTGTGTACTCGAGTAGACGTTTTTATTGATTTGAACAGTAAATTTAAAAAGTTATGTAGAGAATGTTTTCCAAACGTCTAAAATCTTTCTAAATTCAGAAATATAAGTTATATTTATCCGTAAAAATATTACAGCATTTAAACACATTTCAGGGTTGACCGCTATTAAATAGGGTAAGCTTTTAGGCTTAGTAGACAAGATTGAAGGAGGTATTTTATTAGAGTAGGAAGCGATTGATGGCTGTAAGTAGATCCGAAGGCATGAAGCAACATCCTCTATACTTTTTAAAAGGGTGTTCTTCTTTGCTCTGGGACAAAGGTTAGTTTATTGCATACAGTGTGTATTTGTTTTTTAAACAAATTATAAACTATATTCCTTCTAGAAAATTGTGGTTTTAAATCGTTTGGAATACAAATGTTATAGCAGAGATGAGACCACTCACAGATCTTAGTCCGCACTCTCTATACATCGCATATAGTAGCTGCTCTATTCACTATACGACCCGCTTTCTATACACTGTTAGTCGTAGCTGTCTACACACTACATATTAACGCTCTATATACACTGAATACCCCATATGTATATCCTTGCTGTCTATATACTATATATCCCCGGTGCCTATATATTATTATATAACCCACTTCTTGTATACTATATATTAAACGCTCTCTTTACATTATAGGGCCCCGCTTTTTATACTGTTTTATGCTCTATGTTGACGCTCTCTGTGCACTATATATATATATATATATATATATATATATATATATATATATATATATATATATATACTCATGCTCTCTATACTTTGTATATTTCCGTTATCTATACACACCATGTCCCCGCTGTCTATTCACTATATAACCTCACTGTCTATACTCTGTGCATTCCCGCTGACAATACACTATATTCCAAGCCTCTTATATACTCTATATTGACGCTCTCTGTACACTACATAATCCCGCTCTCTATACTTTGTATATTTCCGCTTTCTTTAAACACCATATCGCCGCTGTTTATTCACTATATACCCCACTGCCTATACTATGTATAACCTCGCTGTCTATATACTATATATTCCCACTCTATATACACTGAATATTCCGAATTTGTCCTCGTTGTCTGTCCTCTGTGCATTCCCTCTGACAATGCAAAAAATTCCCCTGTTCTTGTATACTATTTATTGACGCTCTCTGTTCACTTTATAACCCTGCTTTTTAAACTCTGTAGATTTCCGCTGTCTACGCATAAAATATCTAGCCGTCTATACACTGCAAATCCACACTGTCTCCTTACTTTATATATTTTCGCTCTTATACACTGTATATTCCCGTTGACTACACACTATCTACTTCCGCTTCCTGTATACTATATGTATTGTCGCTCTCTATACACCATATATCCCCGCTCTTTATACACTGTATATTTCTTCTCTCTAGCAAAGTATATCTTAGCACTTTATACACTATACATCCTCACTGTCTGTACTTGGTATTTCCCGCTCTCAAACAACGTTTACCCTTGTTCTCTTCACAATAAACATCCCCGCTCTCAATACACTATATATCGCCGCTGATTGTCCTTTATACATTTCCACTTATAAACACTTAGTTTTTAGATTTTGATTGGCGATGATAACCACAGTTGGTTTTCTCCAGGGAAAAAAAGATAAAAAAATACACTATTTAACCCCGCACTCTATACTCTGTATATTTTCACTGTCTACATAATGTATATTTTTCTTCTACTAACCGTAATTAATATACCTGAGCGACAGCGCTCTGCCTTTAATCCTGGATTGAAGCTAAGAGACTGCTTCAAATATTAGTCCAGTTTGGCCATAACTGAAGTTTTATTCTCTTTACGATTAAATCGTCAACACTTTAAGGAAACATGTCGGTAGCTCCAACAAAATAAATTTTGCAGTTATACATAATTACCAATTAAGGGAACGCATTAACAAATAGTTGTTGAATAGACCATAACTGATCACAACAAACATTTACAACAAAGGGGATCAGGAACCCGTAGCTTGAAGGTAGATAACGGATGAATATTTAAAGTAAATTTATAACTCCTTGATTATGCTCTGTTTTTAAAAAATCAGGCCAGAATAGAGAGTATCCATTAGTAAACAGGTGGCTCATGCATAGTGAAAACAATTGTTCCTACTTCAGAATGTCACAGTAGAACTTCAACCGAGAAGCAATATAAAAGCTTTAAAACATTCTAAAGCCTTTTGTATAATATGGATTGTTTTGGTTTGATGAAGTTATGTATAATAATCTAGAAAGTTCCATTAGTATAATAACGACTACAGCATGTCCTCCACGTATATTAGCAAACGTATTTGTATTGTAATGTAAGGAATTGTAAATAAATTAAAAAGGTGTTTTGAATAACAATAAAAAAAAACATGCCTAGATTAAAGTCGTACTATTTTTAAGACGTAGATATGAAGAGGACGACATGATAATGTATAGTTGCTATTATACTCAAACAACATAGGGTTGTAGTTGGGTCTGAAATTCCACAATGAAATATGGCCAAATTTACCTGGTGGAAGGGATTTAAACTTATATGCATTGATCATGTAAAACCTCAAGAGGGGGTTTTATTCTAACCGAAAGCAACAACATAACCATTAGTTACACCTGTTTGTTGATTAATTAAACTTAATAAATGTAATACTATAAACATGAAGTAAATGAAATATATTAAGGTTTTTATACAAAAACAAGGAATTGTTATTAAAATATCATTCGTCACAGCCTGTGATTGTACGATTTACTTTCTGTGTTTAGATTCAAAAGGTTTTGTTACTTTTCTTGTGTTTTATTTTGTCGATTTCTGTTTAGTTTTCATTATCCATTTTTATTTGTTCTCAACGAATGTTACTAATTTTTGTAAACGATAAAGTACATTTTATAAACAAGGCAGACCTTATTCTAAGGCAGTAGACTTTATGTAGTTTTACATTGATCAGTCAGTTTAGCCATTGCCTCACAAGGTATAGTCCTAGATTGTAAATGGTAAAATGCGTCATGAGATTATGTGAAACGCATTTTTCTCCTATAATAGTATTAACTTTAAAATATTTTCCTGTAATACTTTTAACATATCATTGATGTAAATCACAGATATCGGATATAGTTCGAACAGTTTCAATTTGTTTAAGCAAACATTAGCATTAAGGAATAATGTTTACAGCTTTCAAAATACTTTTTTTTAGATATTTCCTACTATATGGTCAGCTTAAAAGTGTATTATTTATGATATTGCCTATATTTGTCGTTTCGTAATTTAACCGTTTTTACTGGAGATTACAAACTCTTCTCCAGTCTTGAAAACATATTTATGTAGCATCAAAATAACTTAGAACACAGTTGTTTTAGTTAATATTACTTAGATATCATAGCAAAAATATAACATTACATAACAACCAAATAAAGTAATATTTTCCTACTTAGAATTGGCACCATAATATTAAATATATTTACGTATTTATTATTGATGCATAACACTTATAATGTTAATTATAATTTTAGGGTTGGTATCCAGTTTCATTATGTAAGGTTTAACGATTTCTTTACACAGATTAACTTCCAGGGAATGATATATGTTTTGTGAAATGTTGGGTTTTTTATTTTTTATACTACTTGAAAGGAATTTGTGTTTTAGTGGTTTCACAATGTTTTAATGGTTTTATTCATATTTTGGGGATTTCTTAATTTTGTTTTGAAATTGTCGAAATTTTTCAGTAACAATTCATATTTCTTTTGTTAGTTTAAGAAAGTCTATCATTAATAATGATTTTGCTTTCATTATACTTATTACATCTTTTGTATACTAGGCAAACATTTAAAATGTGTCGTCCATTTACCAAAGTGGTCATACTAAAGTGGGTAGGAGGGATTTTCTTTACTGTGCGTAAATAATAATAAGCTTTTGTTTACACAGATCTTAAGGCAAGCGCCAAAGCAATGTCCTCGGCTGTCTTAAGAGGGACCGCGCCGACGTCAGCGCGATATTACCCCCTTCACACACGCAGGGTATGTCTAAAACGGTACTACCTAGTACTCTACCCAACTTTGGATTACACCATCATCGTCATATGTCCTATGATTAGGCCTATGTATATTATGTGAGTAATCCCACATTAAATTAGTATTTGTTTGTTCTCAATTACATTGTCTCCATATGCATTCGTCTTTATATAGCATATTTATCGTTTGTTTATTCAAGTATTGATCCTTGACAATAATTCAAAATCCCCTTTTTACCATTCCTTTACAAAAACGTAACTCTTGTTCTGACAGTAGATATAAATCTAGCACAAGTTATTTAACCGGCGATAGTATTGACTCTATTAATGAAAGTTATTTTTCTCGCCCCTAAGTCATAGAAATAAGACTGCTTTCCGAAACCAGAGAGCTTTCAACAGAATTTTTATCCACCATTTAATTCCTTAAATGTTCCTGAAGCACTTGAACTCACCGGCTAATATAATAGAAACTGTTAACTTTGGTCTTTTATCCCGGTCCCTGATAAAACACTTGTAACGGTCCCTGGATCTGTATATTGTAACGAAAATAGGGTGGACGTTTACTCATTTGCAAAAAAGTGTTCACTTTATGGATTAAAAACCAACACTTAGAGCGAAGAGTCTGGATATAATTATAGATATTATATTATTTTTTTCATACTTTTTGTGTGCTCTTGTAGTTATTAGTTTGTTATTCAGGTGGCAATAAAGAACGTAACGAGACATTAGTTATTATTTCTACGACAGAATAATATGATTTAAAGAACTTTATTAAAATCCACTTTTGGTTTGTTTACTACTATTAGCGAATATATTCAGGAGAATGAAATTACTTTTGCGATAGAGTTATCAAATTACTCGTGTGTTATGTTCTCGTGTTTTCACATGTTCTCGTGTGTTTTTACACGATCTAAACGTATTCCATATTTGCATTGTCTTGTTGGCAAACATTGAGTAATCCTATGTTGTTCCTTGAAAGCAATATAACGTTTATCGACACACAGTAAGAATGCAACATGTCTAGAGAGAACTTGTGACTTCACGATATTATTTCTCGTTTCCTAAATTGATTTTCATTTTCGCGTAATTCACTTTTAACAGTTATCTTACAGTACCCTATTTTAAAATACTTTATATATATTTTGAGTTATTGATACTAAAATTCATTTGTGTTTTACCAGCGGGATTGTAAAAAATACGTGCTCCTTAATGCCATATAAAGTATCAATTATACTTTATAAAGTATAAAGTACTTTATAAAGTATTTGTTACACAAATCACGAAAGCTTTTAATCTTTGTGAAAATTAGATTTTAGTGGTTACTGAAGTTAATCGGCACCTGTCACGCGACAAATTTTGACGTAAGTAATGAAGGATAGGCATTTTGATGTAAGGGCTGAGAAAGAATTTGTGTTTGTCAAGTGGTGAACATATGTTGTGGTTCGAACGTATATAAATACGTTTTTAATTATTTTTTTTGCTGCGGGGGTTGTACCTTACTAAATTATGTCTTTATAAATGTTACCCTAGTCACACTTATAACTGCCTATAAACAATGGGAAGAAAAAAGTTATTCCTATTACAAGTTAGAACTAAACTTCAAGCTGAAAAAAGATATGTAGACATATATAAAAATAATTTATATAACAAACAAAACTTATGTGTAAACGTAGAACTGACAGATAAACTTAGGAATGTGATTTAAAATATTTTACAGAGGAACTACCAAGGAACTACACACACACACACACACACACACACACACACACACATATATATATATATATATATATATTTTAAGATCAAATAATATACACAAATACAGGAATATTCAATTTATTGAATAATAAACTCAAAGCTTTTCGTTGGTTTACATTACCAACATCCTCAGGAGTTACAATACTAAGCTTAGTATTGTAACTCCTGAGGATGTTGGTAATGTAAACCAACGAAAAGCTTTGAGTTTATTATTCAATAAATTGAATATTCCTGTATTTGTGTATATTATTTGATCTTAAAAATATTCTAACAGGAAAACACATTTGATATTCTAAATATATATATATATATATATATATATATATATATATATATATATATATATATATATATATATATATTTTGAATAAAAGAGGAAATTGTTTATATAAAATTCAGGTACTTTATAAATTCTACTGTTGACTCACTTTCATTTTGAAAAGTTGTTCTCAGGACTACGAATAAAAGACAAATTAGAAAGGGATTTGTGAGTTAAAAGTACCGTGTATTCAGATCTTCCGTATGCCTAATATTTTATATATTATATAATAATATCCTTACAGCAGAAAAGACTGATAAGGAGGACTGGGTTACATGACAGTCATATATGAATGACACTTTTTTGGAATGTCCAATCTTATCATGTAGAATTAATCTGTGTCAATCGCGGTCGGAATGGAAAAAGACACATCGTGTTCGGCTGATATTGATTACGAGGCCTTTGCATATTCATCGTAAAATAATAAAGGGAAATATCTATTTATAGATAAATAGATAAGATTTATAAATTTATGTTACACCTTTAATAAAATAATTGAGAAAAGATGGGAGCGCCACAGACTTTCCATTTTTTAGTGTAAATTAAAAATCAATTTACGTTTGATTAACGTTAAAATCATAACGTTTGTTTTATTATCGAGTGAGTTTATTTTTAGGTTTTCCAAAAGTAATAAATCAAGCTTAAATAAGATATTTAGTATGATTCATTGCTACACTAAATACCACATTGTTTCACAGAATAAGAAGGAAAACAGAAATGAGGGCGCACAGTTAGAACCGATGTTTCTGTAAACCCACAAAAGGTTTGTCTGCCTTCCAACCTTCCTTTGTACGTTTAACCACTACAGTAGGAAGTTTGTTCCTTTATTCGTAATACGCATAACAATAAGTACATTTTATAATGAGTACTTTAATAAGTACAACACTGCTTTGGGAGAGTATGAAATATTAATATATAGACCCTAATAATTGAATATATTATTTTGTTTATTCATTTATAATAACAACTTTATACCAAATATCACGAGAAACCTTTTAGTTACATTTGGATTTGTAGATTATAGTTTCTCACAAAATATTTTGAATATATAATTTGAGAATTTCAAGTATCTGTTACTCTTGTGTGTAATTTATTATTTCCTTTGATTTCCAGTGTAAAAAACATTGATTTGTAAAATGATACATTGTTTGCAAACTCTGTGGTTATTTCTGTTTTCTAAATCAACATTCTTGGGCAAAAATTCTGTCGCAGGTATTGAGCATATTTAGACTTACATTGCAAACATAATTGATATCTGCGAATTATTGAATTTTCGTTTTGTAGAAAGTGTTCCTCTAGCTGAAACTTTTGGCATTTATTTAGAAACGGTAATTTATTCAAACCATTTTTAGTAATTCCCTTAATATTATTAATGGAACTTAGGACATTTTTCAGTTGATCATTTGGGAAATTTTGAAGGTAAGATTTTAAAATAGGTAATATCAAATAATTTTCTCTTATTTACTTTCTAGAAACTAATGTGTGAATATATATTAATTTAGCTCACCTCAAATTACCTGCAAGAGCAGTATTTCAATCGATTATTGATTACATATAGTTCCTCATTAAATGGGATGGGTCTCTTAGCAAAATGTTTATAGCTTGTACAAATCGATAGAATATGTCACGATCATATCTATTGATTTGTGCATTTAGCAAAACATATCTTGATTGTAAAGCTAGCCATTCTATCTGATGAGTACATGCAAGTTTTTGTGCACATAGCAAAACATCTGTTGATTCTAAACCTAGACATTTTATCTAGTGAGTGTATGCAAGGTTTGTGCTCGCAGCAAAATATCTGTTGATTGTAAAGCTAGACAGCATATATGATGAGTGTATGCATGGCTTTGTGTATTCGACACCAGGCATCACGGGTTTCATTTAGATCTAGAGTTTGTAGCGGTTACACTACGCTATTAAAAGGATACTACTCTAAGATCCTCGAGACTTTATATACAGACACCATGAGATTCTGACATGACAACATCGTTATTGCTAACGATAACTGCCCGATTAGAGAGACAACAAGTAGAATTCAAAAGGGAAGAAGCTAGTTCCTCTCATGCTGGTTTTATTATTTTTTAGCTTAGCTTTTATCTATATTTCAGACAGGGAACAAAGCATCATAAACATTTTTGCTTTCATGACAGTACCAGGTCTGGACATAGAACAGGGTTTTTCTGGAAATATGGTTGTAAAATATAACCAAATAACCTTAAATTTTAAATTAGATTTTTCGATGGAGCTAATCTGATGCGGCTCAAACGCTGTGTTCATCTTCTTAACAGAACGTTTATTATTATCAATTAAAAAAAGTTCATTATAGTTCGGTAAACATGACGAAAACGTAAATATAACAATTGGCTTTCGTCAGTAACACAATGTGACTGTAAAAATGACCAAATGTTAACATCAAAAGATTTAATTTTCTGATAAAAGTACGATACCTTACGAAACATTATGGTGTAAGGGACTAACAGAATTAGTGGGAAAGATCCTTCGTTTATCGATCGTTCAGGTCCAACGGCCCCCTTGAGGTTTGGGTATCCGAAACTTTATTCACTTTAATTACCACAAACTATTGCAAATCTCTACATGTTAAACAATCTAGCCACGCTAGCTACGTAACAATGTAGCTAATGTAAGTTGTAAGCAAATGTTACGTACACAATATATGACTAAATATACTTCCGAGCAGAATGTATTTAGAATGACATTATTTTCACGAGACATTATTTTAAATAACAATAGCATATAAATTTTTGTAACCTTTTTTTTTAGGTAAAAACTACGAAAACAAAGGAAAAAGGATTTAACTTCAAGGTAGAATTTTAATTTGGTAATATTTTTCCATTCCACGAGTTTCACACCTGGCTGTGCAAAAAACATAATTAAAATGGTAAAAAGGAAAATTATTTTCAATTTTAAAAAAATACTTTATTTTGGAACAAAATAACTTTTAAAACACATAGCATATATTTTGTTTTAAAAAAAATTAATATTAACTAATGCTTGAGGTAAAACAGCGTTTAAGTGAATCTTTCCTTGCTTCATGGATGAAAATTCTTATACCATGAAGGCCATTCCAATTGTAAATCAGTTGGTCTCTTGGTATATTTTACTGTCATTATATATTATAATGTAGTATAACACTGAACTCTGTTTTATAGAAAAAACTGTAGTTTTTTAAAACATCATTTGTGTATAATGAGAAGGAATTTTAATTCTTTTGATCATTCTTTGTTGATTATTATTAATTATTTTTCAGTTTTTTGTGAACCCTTTCTGCTCCACCAGGTAGACATTTTGTCTCCAATATCGATTAGGTTCGAGATATATAAATTGCCCCTAATAAAGTATTAGGCCTATAATAATTTAATTTGTTTAAATATTGCTTTTAGTTTAACAAACAAGTTAAAGTTTTAACGTGTTTTCACTTGGTGTTTAAGGACGTCCAATTAGTAGATAGTTTAATTCAATACACGACCATCCGTCGCACTGAGACGACAATACATAGTCTCTGTATAGATTAGCGGCAGTATTTATTGTAAATGGAAAATGACACGAGTATTAGGAAATAGTGTTGTGAAGATTCCAATAAATTAGGAAACCTATAAAGTATATATA